>RJWK010043078.1:0-12817 GCA_004363435.1 Platanista minor
TGGATCATTTGTTGAGACGTGGATGGATCTAGAGACTGTCATACAGAGTGAAGTCAGAAAGAGAAAAACAAATATCGAATATTAACACATATATGTGGAACCTAGAAAAATGGTACAGATGAACCGGTTTGCAGGGCAGAAATAGAGACACAGATATAGAGAACAAAAGTATGGACACCAAGCGGGGAAAGCAGCAGGGGGGTGGGGGAGTGGTGTGATGAACTGGGAGACTGGGATTGACATGTATACACTGAGGTGTATAAAATGGATGACTAATAACCTGCTGTATAAAAAAATAAATTAAATTTAAAAAAAGCGGAATTACTGTGTTAAAAAAATACATATACCTACTCAAAATATATAAATCCTTTAACTTAACTAGTACACTTACATATTCATCTGAGTTCAAAACATAATTTTTTACATAATTTTGTATATAATATGTAAAAGAGAAAACTAAAGGATGGAATATCAATAAATATATTTAAATGATTATTTGATTAATGAACAATGTTCTAAATTACCTGAACCATGTGCTAGAAATATCTCCACCAAATTTAATTTACTAAAATCATTCTCATCATGGAGAGATTATCAATAAATCCCAGTCTTCATCTTGTTTTTTAAATTGTTTTATCTGTATCATTTGACAACTGATCACTCACTCCTCCTTAAAACGTTTTTTTCTCCCAACTGGGTTTTTTCCTTGTTTTCCTTCCACTTTGCTGGCTGCTCCTTCTTGGTCTTTGTTTGTTCTTCCTCTTGTCCCCACCTTCTTAACACTGGCAAGCTCAGTCCCTGGACAACTCTTTCTCTTCATTGTTCTTTTTTTTTTTTTTGCGGTACGCAGGCCTCTCACTGTTGTGGGCTCTCCCGTTGCAGAGCACAGGCTCCAGACACGCAGGCTCCGCAGCCATGGCTCACGGGCCCAGCCGCTCCGCGGCACGTGGGATCTTCCCAGACCGGGGCACGAACCCGCGTCCCCTGCATCGGCAGGCAGACTCTCAACCACTGCACCACCAGGGAAGCCCCCCCAATTGTTTTATTTTTTTCAGTGACATAAACCAATAAATTCTATTTAATATAAGCTTGAGTTGGTTTCTATCACAAGAAACTCAAAGCATTCTAACATATTCAGCTACTTTCCCTCAAGAACCATTTTATCTTCTCATTTTATTAGCCAATATTTTCCTTACCTTTGAAGCTTGAAACCTGCAACTGAAACACTAGTTCTTAATCATTTGCAGCTCCACAGACTGATTTGGGAATTTGATATATCCATGAACCATGTTTCCCCAGAAGAAATGCCCTCACCCAACCCAAATTCTACCTATTTTTCTCAGAGGCTCAGAGACCCTTTAAGCCCTTCCACAAACCCTACATTTAGCACCCCTGCCCTCTACTTTTCTGTGAAAATATTCCATATTTGTCATTGTTTATTTTTTGTAGAATATTAATCTAAAAATGATTACATAAAGAAGGAGTAAAGGTTATAGTAAATGTAAGAAAAGAGGTAAACTTGACAAATCATTCATTCACTCAAGAAATGACTACTTTAAAAAGGGGAGGGGTGGGATTCCCTGGTGGCCCAGTGGTTAAGACTCCACGCTACCACCGTAGGGGGCGCGGGTTTGATCCCTGGTCGGAGAACTAAGATCTTGTATGCCATGTGGCGCAGAGAAAAAAAAAAAAGAAAGAAAGAAACGACTACTTACTTAAACTACTTACTATGTGCCAGGCACATGGAATATGACTGTGAGTATCACACTATCCCTGCCTTCCGAGGGTGTTCACTGGCTACAAATTGAATGCAGGCAGATGATACAAAGGTTACAATGAAAAGAAAAGCAGCATTATGTACCAGGATGTTGCTGATGAAGTCTGAGTAAGTTATTTCCACATTTTACCTGGGGACAGAAGCAAAGACTAAGAATTAATAAGAAAATGTAATTATTTTTTGGCCTGCTTTGAAAATGATGCTCCCTTGGCTAAAGGAACTGCCATATCTGGGCAAATAACCAGAAAGTCTTATTTCAGGCTTGTGTGCTATGGATAAAATGTTGTTTTAAAGAACATACAGCAGATGTTTACCAAGTAACACCTAAAATGCTGTGCTATTAAACTCCTAACAAAACTTTTACCCCTAACAGATTGTTGGTTGCCAGAGGCAGGGAGTGGAGGTAGGGGATATGGGTGAAGGTGATCAAAGGGTACAAACTTCCAAGTCCTGGTGATATAATGCACAGCATGGTTACTATAGTTAAAAATACTACTGTATTGTATATTTTAAGGTTGCTAAGAGTAGATTTTTTTTTAAGTTCTCACCACACACACAAAAAGTATATGAAGTGATGGCAATGTGTTAACTAACTCGTTTGTTTTTTTGTTTGTTTTGTTTTTTGTGGTACGCGGGCCTCTCACTGTTGTGGCCCCTCCCGCTGCGGAGCACAGGCTCCGGACGCGCAGGCTCAGCGGCCATGGCTCATGGGCCCAGCCGCTCCGCGGCACGTGGGATCTTCCCGGACCGGGGCACGAACCCGTGTCTGCTGCATCGGCAGGCGGACTCTCAACCACTGCGCCACCAGGGAAGCCCTGTTGTACACTTTAAACTTACATCATATATCAATTATTTCTCCATAAAGCTAGTAAAAAATCCAACTTTACCACTATCCCGCCTTTTCAGAACTCCTTTCTGAATGATAGAAGAAATATTATTGTCACAGACACACAGCTTCATTTCTTAGCGACCCAGTTTGCATAAGGTCATGAATAATCCAAAATTATTTAGCAGTCACTATTGTATGCTTACTCTTCAAGCCGCCCTACACCTAGATGGTTCAAGCTTCCGCTTTTTTCACATTTTATTACTTAAATATCACCTTAAGTAATAAACAGGGCAAAAAGAAGAGAGATTTTTTTTTCCCCCCAAAATGATGTGACCATTTTTTGGACCGGCAGGGTTATCTTCAAATGGAAATCTCTTGTTTCTGCAGTTTCCCTTCACAGGAAATGACTGGAAATAATGAAAATATTCCAAAGCAAATACATAATCCCAGGCCTCTCCTTCAAGCAAATTAAAAGAGATAAACTTAGAGACTTCAAAATGAACTGTTTCTCTCAAGGGTATATATGTTTTTTCCTTTCTTATTCTAAACAGTGGATCTTAAGCTTTTTGGAATCATGAACTGCTTTGAGAATCTTATGACTATAGACCTTTCCCCAAGAAAATAAATATATGAAGCAGAGAATTCCCTGGTGGTCCAGTGGTTAAGAATCTGCCTTCAGGGGCTTCCCTGGTGGCGCAGTGGTTGAGAGTCCGCCTGCCGATGCAGGGGACACGGGTTCGTGCCCCGGTCCGGGAAGATCCCACATGCCGCGGAGCGGCTGGAGCCATGGCCGCTGAGCCTGCGCGTCCGGAGCCTGCGCTCCGCAACGGGAGAGGCCACAACAGTGAGAGGCCCGCATACCGCAAAAAAAAAAAAAAAAAAAAAAAAAAGTAAAAAAGAATCTGCCTTCAAATGCAGGGGACACGGGTTCGATCACTGGTTGGGGAACTAAGATCCCACATGACTCGGGGCAACTAAGCCCGCGCGCTGCAACGAAGACCCTCGCAGCCAAACATAAATAAATAAATAAATGGGAAGAATTACAAAGTATTAAAAAATATATATGAAGCAACCTATTCAATTTCAGTGCATCTTCAAGCTCTATAAGAAATCAAGAATGATTTTCCCCAATTATAAAAATTATAAATGTTGATGGTTGATTTTTAAAAATAAGTTTTAAAATTTCTCTCTTGAAAAATCCCATTTTGTTTGTTTGTTTATTTGGAGGAGGTGGGCTGCACCACACGGCTTGCAGGATCTCAGTTCCCCGACCAGGGATTGAACCCGGGCCATGGCAGTGAAAGTGCAGAATCCTAACCACTAGACCACCAGGGAACTCCAGAAAATCCCAATTTTAAATGTGCATTAAATCTTGTTTGGAAATGTACAGCTGCCGCCTTCATTTAAAATGCTAATCACGGGCTTCCCTGGTGGCGCAGTGGTTGAGAGTCCGCCTGCCGATGCAGGGGACACGGGTTCGTGCCCCAGTCCAGGAGGATCCCACGTGCCTTGGAGTGGCTGGGCTCGTGAGCCATGGCCACTGAGCCTGCGCGTCCGGAGCCTGTGCTCCGCAACAGGAGAGGCCACAACACTGAGAGGCCTGCGTACCGCAAAATAAAATAAAATAAAATGCTAATCACTATTGCACAACAAAAATAAGTATGCCTCAGTTCTGATAAGGTATGTTAATAGATCATGCAGGGCACTGAAAGCCTGGTAGGATAAACACTTCTTTTTTTTTAATATTTGTTTATTTTGTTTATTTATTTTTATTTTTGGCTGCGTCAGGTCTTCATTGCAGCACACAGGGCGGGACGTTTTAGTTGCAGCGTGGGCTCTTCATTGCAGCGTGAGGGCTTCTCTCTAGTTGTGGTGCATGGGGTTTTCTTCTCTATTTGTGGCACGCGGGCTCTGTAGTTTGTGGCACTCGGGCTCAGTAGTTGTGGCACGCAGGCCCAGTTGCCCCGCGGCATGTAGGATCTCAGTTCCCCGACCAAGGATCGAACCCGCGCCCCCCGCACCAGAAGGCAGATTCTTCACCACTGGACCACAAGGGAAGTCCTGATAAACACTTCTTAACAGCCTTCAAAGAGTAATCAAGAAAAAGTAACAAATGATTGAAATTATCTAAATTGTCATCCAAGAAACATATCTGTCAAACAGGCTAGTTTTTAGCCACTGTTTTGTGAAATATCCCTGATAACACAGATAACCTTGGGAACAGACGTTGCTATACGGTAGGGTAACTCAAAAACACAATACTGATAATAAGTACAAAAAACTTCAGAAGATGACCCGGTTCTATATGGCACTTCGCAATAATGTGAAAGTGAGAAACATAAAAATTTAAGAAAAAGAAAATTGGAATAGAAATAGAGAAGGTGCCATGAAATTCAATCAGCTGCTAAAATAAGACTGTTAGCGGAAAAAGGTTTAGATTTCTGGTCCTAATAGGAGTCCTTTTTCCTGGGTGTGGGTTAGAGGTAGAGCATAACGGAGGCAATGAGAACTGTTTCTTTTTTCTGTTCCTAACCTTCTCATACTATAGTGAAAATAATCAGGCAATAGCTGGCATGGATTACACTACGTAGAAAGTTCTCCAACAAGCCTTTCTAATTTCTTTTCTACGCTCAGAGATCCTAGGTGGGCTAGTTAGCATATGTGAGTACTGCTGAACCTCTTTGTAACTTTGTAGACTACATACACATCTGACTCTTGTTTTAAAGTCTTCTTAACTTACTTCAAAAAACATGTCTGAGGGCTTCCCTGGTGGCGCAGTGGTTGAGAGTCCGCCTGCCGATGCAGGGGACGCGGGTTCGTGCCCCGGTCCGGGAAGATCCCATGTGCCGCAGAGCGGCTGGGCCCGTGAGCCATGGCTGCTGAGCCTGCGTGTCCGGAGCCTGTGCTCCACAACGGGAGAGGCCACAACAGTGAGAGGCCCGCGTACCGCAAAAAAACAAACAAAAAAAAACATGTCTGCTTTCTACTCCTGTATTTTCAACTTAACACACAAACTGAGATAATATAAAAATAGGAACATAGCCCATTCTGTCACTATCTAGTCAAAGAAAAACTGTTGTCACAATTAAATAAAACCACACACTTATTTACAATGACTGTTCTCCAGATGCCGGCAGAAATACAGAATAGGCAGTGAGGTAGTACAAAGATATTTATTACAAACTACTAGGTAATGACATTCATAATATTTACTCTTAACTTAAATAACATATTAACTAAAAATTCTTTATCCACCCAACCAGTCCAAGTACTTACTTCATGATAGCCACCAAAGAAACACAGTAAACCGTTATCAACATAACATGCTAAGTACTACAATGGAAGCAAGTATAAGGGGCAATAGAAACGTAGAGGAATAAGCAACTGAATCTGTTTTAAAAAAAGAGAAGCCCTTTCAGCTGACTTTAAAAGAAACAGTTTATCTAACAAAGTGGGGTAAAGACACTCCAGGCAGAGGTAACAGCACATGCAAAGGCATAGAGGCATAAAGATCGGCATGTCTGGCACATCCAGGGAGATAAAATTCAGGATTGGAATTTCAGTAAATGATGTAATGGGTAAACCATTAGCCAAAGAATATGTTGGGGAATCTCTCCTCTGACTCACAAAGGGAATAAGTAGGCAAATAAGATTCCATTTATCCATCCACCCTTTCAACACACAACTTGAGTATTCTAAGGTGCTGAGAATGTAGTTGATTACAAAACAGATCTGCTCCTTATGCTCCATTGTTTGAAATTTGGCAGAAGAAAACAGACATTAAATACGTGTAACTGACAGGAATTCCTTTTTTTTGTTTGTTTGTTTGTTTGTTTTTTTGGTACGTGGGCCTCTCACTGTTGTGGCCTCTCCCATTGCGGAGCACAGGCTCCGGACGCGCAGGCTCAGCGGCCATGGCTCACGGGCCCAGCCGCTCCGCGGCATGTGGGATCTTCCCGGACCGGGACACGAACCCGTGTCCCCTGCATCGGCAGGCGGACTCTCAACCACTGCGCCACCAGGGAAGCCCTAAATATGTGCAACTGACAGGAATTCCCTGGAGGCCTAAATGGTTAGGACTCAGCACTTTCACTGCAGGGGGCCCGGGCTCATCCCTGGTTAGGGAACTAAGATCCCTCAAGCTGTGTGATATAGCCAAAAAAAAGAAGTAACTGACAAAAGACTGATTTGTGAAGATAAGTTAACACAAAAGTTGCCGCTGAGGTTAATGCTGATGAGGGATGGCTGGTATTTGTTACTTTTTTTGCAGCAGCAGCAGCAGTCATAGTTTATTTGGTAAATAAATCAAATTAGTACACTATACTATATTACACGTTTCACAATACAGAGAATTGTGTTTTTTTCATAGAGTTAAAAGTTGAAAACTGCAAAACACTTTATTAACCATTTGTTTTTATTTTCAGAGAGAATTTTTTTTTTTTTGGAATATAGTTGATTTACAATGTCGTGTTAGTTTCAGCAAAGTGAATCAGTAATACATATACATATATTCCACTCTTTTTTTAGATTCTTTTTCCATATAGGCCATTACAGAGTATTGAGTAGAGTCTAAGTGACATTACCATGGGATAACAACACAACCTTGGTTTACAACTCAGTCTCAGGCTCAGGCTTATATATGATGTGATACTTGCCAAGACTTTCTGAAATGAGGAGTTAACATTTCAAACTCTGAATACAAAATGAGACTAAAATATCATAGTTCAAGTTCATACACAATGCAACCACACTGTAATCACATGATGCAAGAAATAGTACAAGATATCAGAAAAGTTATATGTATAATGGGAAACTAACTTGATATGACTCAAGGAAGACATTCTTGAGACATTGAAACTGAGACCAGGAGGTTAAAAAAAAAAGTTTATAAAGTAAAGAGCAAAAAGTTCATCAAGCTGAAAGAAACCAAGGAAGTCCAGAATGGCCAAGCTTAGAGATTTGGGAGAAAGAATGGCCTGAGATGAGGATGGAATGTAGATAAAGCCCAAAATCATATAGGGCCTTACGGGATACTGGATCACATTAAGGATGTTTAAATCCACTCATACTTTGAAAAGCTCAGTCTGTGAGGATACAGAGAATGGGCTGTGCTGAGAAGGGAACAAGAGTATTTGAAGGTTACCACAGTAATGAGAGATGATTACAAGCAGTAGCAGTGAGGATGGAGAGATGAGGAAGAATTCAAGATATTTTGGAGGTAAATAAACAGGATTGGTGACTGAATGAATGTAAAGGAGAAGAGAGAAGGAAAGCTCAGGAAAAAGTCTAGCTTTCTGATGGCCAATGGTGAGGATGGTGGTATCGCTTATCTAAGATAAACAGACGGGGGAGAGGTATGGGTAATATAATAGAACTGATTTTTAATATCAACGTGAGCTACCTGTGAGGTATTCAAGCGCACCATATAGAATATTTATTTGTAAAGGTATCTCATTATTAGGAGTGTAACTGGTACAACCCACGTGGAAGTTAGCAACATGGATCAAAGTCCTTAAAGAATGTATGAAAAGAGTGTTACTTTTATCATACTTTAAGAGCTTTGATATATAACGTTATATATAGTGTGATCCTACATTTACAAACTGGAGGAATAAGTAGATAGGCAAAATAAAAGCTTTGGAGGCATATATTAAAATGGCTGTTTAGCAGTGGTGGGATTTAGGATGACTTTATCTTTCTTTAACAGCCTTATTCTTAAGTAATGTAGGATCTTCCCTGGCAGTCCAGTGGTTAAGACTCTATGCTTTCACTGCGGAGGGTGCAGGTTCAACCCCTGGTCAGGGAACTATGGTCCCACATGTCACGCATCACAGTCAAAATGAAAACAAACAAACAAAAACAAACAAAAAAAAACACAGTATTTTTAGGCAAAGTAATTAGGATTTTGGAGGCTCTACCCTAGCTAGAGACATTTTAAAGAAGAAAAAAAAAAAGTAAATGAATGCTCATAAGAAGCCTATAAACATTCATAACTGAGTTAATGTGACAACTTCTGCCAGAGGCATAACTTTATAAAGCTCGTCACTCTCCACTACATTTGGCAAATGGTGGAGGTAGGGCAATATCAAAGTCAAGGCAAGTGAGGGACAGTTTTTCAAATTACAAAACCGTCCTACCCCTGGAGAATTCTGGTTACTCCCTCCAAGCATAGGAGAGTTTGTTAGATCCCTCAGATATGCTGGTGTAGAGTACACATCTCCCCCCAACCCCTCTGTCTGTCTGTCTCTCTCCCTCTCAGTTTCTCTCTCATACTTTTAAAAAAAAGTGTTGGGAGTGGGATAAGAGGCCATGAATGGGCTTTTTTAGCATGTGTTACAAATACATCTTCACTGGATACCCTTTCTCCTCTCAATAACTAATTAGCCAGCAACAAATGTAACTCCAGACAGAACTCTCCTGGGAGCAACTAGACACTGTTTAAAACAAAAGAAAACAAAAAAAGGCAGTGGACAATACACACTCATGTCAGGATCTAAAAAGAACAAGCAAAATGGTTTCAAGTCCAGATGGCTTATAGGGGCTGTTTTGCCCTACTGTTCTGGAGAAAAACAAATACTTTGAAAAGGCAAGCTCCCTAAATTAAAAAAAAAAAAAAAATCCCTAGACACTGTTGTTTATTGGAGAAAGATGTCGAGACAAAAAACAAAAACAAACAAAAACCCATAACCTTTAAAATAGCAACTTTGAATATAGTATTTCTCTAAAAAATACCACCAAATAAAAGGTTGACTTACTGCTCAGAATCCACCCAGATATTATCTACCCCCATTTACTCTGCAGAGTGGGGGAAGGAAAATATTTCCATTATTTTAAATAATCATTGCTATCAGTTAAGTTCAGTTAAATGTAACTGTTTTTCAATGTAGTATCTTTTAAGAAATAAGAGGATAAACCATATTATTAAACAATGCCAGAGGGATGTGATTCCCTGCCCCCCCCAATCCCAAATGTGAAAAAAAATTTCTAATACAAATGACTCCATTCCTTCAAAACTAAATAACAAGGAGGTAGAAAAGAACAGTTACAGATTAAGAGATGCTTAAGAGGCATCTTAAACCAAGTATAAATATGTGGACCATCTTCTTTCAACACTAATTGAAACAACCAACTATAAAATTACATTTATGAGACAATTGGGGAAATGTGAACACTCATTAAATATTAGCTATTATTAAGTATGATAATGTTTGCTTTTTTAAAAAACTCTTTTAGAGACACGCTGGTGTACAGTCTTTGATCTGCTTTAAAATTATGGTGGAGATGCTGAGGGGAAGTGCGGAGGGACAGATAAAACAATACTGGCTTGATAATGATAACTGTTAAAGTTGAGTGATGGATATGTGGGAGTTCATTATACTATTCCCTTCTACTTTAACACTTGGATATTTCCATAATAAAAAGCTTAAAGAAATAACTTGGAACAGAATTACTTGTAGCATTTAAGTTAATGATGAAATTTTGTAGTAAGAGCTTCCTGTCATTAAAAATCAAATAAATATGCACACAGGGGCATGTACAAGGATATTTGCTGAAGTGCTATTTGTAACAGTTCAAAACTAGAAGATAACTTAAATGTCCATCAATAGATAGTGAGCAAGTAAATTATGATAGATCCATGTTATGGAAACCACGTAATTAGAGAATTAGAGTGAGGGTAAGGCTGAAAACAGGGGGAATGACTGGAGAATAAAAGCACTAGTAAGTAATGTCCCTAGCAGGTCCCTAGCATCATCGCAGAGCAGCCAGGTGGTCCTCTTTGCCCACCCACACAGAAAATAAGAAGTTTGTTTTCTTAATAAACTCAATAAGAGAGATTCTAGACTAGGGGAGAGATAGATACCAGGCACAGCCAGGTGCCAAATGAAAAGAGAGAAATTAAATGAAAAGCTATATACCAAACGGTAATACTGACAGTCCCCTTTCAGTTCCTGCTCTCACCCAGGTTCTCATAACAACTAGGTTTATCTACCACTCCACTCCCCGCCACCCCCGCAGAGAGATTAATCTTTCCTTGGAAAAACTCAAATGTCTCTGAGAAAAGACCATGGGGTAATACCGAAATCTGAGTTCCCAAGACACAATAAATTGTGCCTAGGCACACAAAACTTCTGGCCATCCTTTTTTAGTGCCTTACTCTTAAAATGTGAAGGGATAATTAAGGGTCATCAGGCATTTGAAGCTCCAACCTGAAAAAGAGAGACCTAATATCAGGAAAAAAAGGGTGGTGGTGGTGGTGGAGGTAGGCTGAGGAAACAGACAAAGCAGGGAACAAATAAAAGCTATAATTAATATCCCCAGAGACTAAAGAAAAGTCATTGCATCCATGAAACCAGAACAGTATACTATTTTCAAAAGAATTGGTGAAGAGGGGAAAACAAAAACAAGGGAGAGCTCTTAGAAACAAAAGCATGAATTGAAGAATCTAGCACTTGGGGGCTTCCCTCGTGGCGCAGTGGTTGAGAATCCTCCTGCCAATGCAGGGGACACGGGTTTGATCCCTGGTCTGGGAAGATCCCACATGCCTCAGAGCAACTAAGCCCGTGCGCCACAACTACTGAGCCTGTGCTCTAGAGCTCGTGAGCCACAACTACTGAGCCCATGGGCCGCAACTACTGAAGCCCGTGTGCCTGGAGCCCATGTTCCACAAGGAGAAGCCCGTGCACTACAACGAAGAGTAGCCCCCGCTCGCCACAACTAGAGAAAGCCCACACACAGCAGCGAAGGAAGGAAGGAAGGAAGGAAAGAAGGAAGGAAGACTCTAGCCCTTATCCTGTCTTTCCTGTACACACTATACCTTAGGGTAACCAAACCATTGATAAGGAGGAAGTTTTCTTCTATAAGAAAATTCAGCTAGGGACTTCCCTGGTTGTCCAGTGGGTAAGACTCTGTGCTCCCAATGCAGAGGGCCGGGTTCTCTCCCTGGTCGGGGAACTAGATCCTGCATTAAGGCCTCAACTAAGAGTTCGCAAGCTGCATCTGAAAGAAAAGATACCGCGTGCCGCAACAAAGATCCCACGTGCTGCAACTAAGACCAGGCGCAGCCAAAACAAATAAATAAATATTAAAACAAAAAAGAAAAGAAAATTAAGCTAAAAAATGCTGAATGAATAATTGAGTTAGAATAGAACCATTTCCCAATCCTTAATGAAATAACAGGGAATATCCAGTCACTATGCAGATTCTCCTGGTTGCCTCACAAATGCTTTTATAGTCAGGATCCAAACAAAGTCCTTATGTTGCATTTGGATGATATATCTCTTAGGACTCTCTTAAACTACAGATTCCCCAGTCCTATTCATCCAATGGTCTTAGTAGCCATTGATGATCTTAGAGGGAATACTATAAAACTACTGTAAAGTATAATTTAGATCTATCCAGACACAGGTTGTTGCCAGTCATGAGTAAATGAAACTGAACAGGCAATTCATAGAAAAGGATCACATTAGTGATCTGAGAAAAGCAAATTAAAACAAGAGGTTATTTCACACACATCAGAGTGGCAGCAAAACCCAGAAACTCTGACAGTATTGAGTGTTGGCAAAAAAACAGGAAAATAGGGCTTCCCTGGTGGCGCAGTGGTTGAGAGTCCACCTGCCGATGCAGGGGACACGGGTTTGTGCCCCAGTCCGGGAAGATCCCACATGCCGCGGAGCGGCTGGGCCCGTGAGCCATGGCCACTGAGCCTGCGCGTCTGGAGCCTGTGCTCTGCAACGGGAGAGGCCATGGCAGTGAGAGGCCCGCGTAAAGCAAAAAAAAAAAAAAAAAAAAAAAAAAAAAAAAAAAAAAAAAAAAAAAAAAAAAAAAAAAGCAGGAAAATAACTCTTATACACTACTGGTGGGAATATAAATCACTACACCCCCCCTTTTGACAAGAGATGTAGCCATATCTTTTTAAGTTTACAAATCCATATCTTAAAAACTGGCATCTTTATTTCTTCATTGAAGTATACATCTTCAATGTAGCCACTACAGAAAACAGTATGGAGATTCCTCAAAAAAAAAAATAAGAATAGAACTACCATATGACCTAGCTATTCCACTTCTAGGTATTTATCTGAAGAACATGAAAACATTATTTCAAAAGGATAAATGCACCACTGTGTTCATTACAGCATTATTTGCAATAGCCAAGGTATGGAAATAACCTAAGTATCCATCAATGGATGAAATGATAAAAACATGTGGTGTGG
>RJWK010043079.1:0-18899 GCA_004363435.1 Platanista minor
TTTTCGGTACATGGGCCTCTCACTGTTGTGGCCTCTCCCATTGCGGAGCACAGGCTCTGAACGCGCAGGCTCAGCGGCCATGGCCCAGCCGCTCCGCGGCACGTGGGATCTTCCCAGACCGGGGCACGAACCCGTGTCCCCTGCATCGGCAGGCAGACTCTCAACCACTGCGCCACCAGGGAAGCCCAAGATATATATTCTTATCTCTTGGGTAATACCTAGGAGTGGGCTTGCTTAGTCTTACAGTGTTGAACTCTGTAAGAAACTACTGAATTGTTTTTTGAAGATCATACCATCTTAATATTTCTGTTTAACTTCTGTTTTAAAACATATTTATTCATTTATTTGGCTAGGTCAGGTCTTGGTTGCAGAACATGGGATCTTCATTGCAGCATGCAGGATCTTTCATTGCGGCGCGTGGGCTCTTCGTTGCGCACACTTGCTTTTCTTTAGTTGTGGTGCGCGGGCTCCAGAGTGCATGGGCTCAGTAGTTGTGGCATGTAGGTTCTCTAGTTGTGGCTTTGTGGCTTGTGGGCTCAGTAGTTGCGGCAGGCGGGCTCAGTAGTTGTGGCACTCGGGCTTAGTTGCCCCCGCAGCATGCGGGATCTTAGTTCCCCGACCAGGGGCTGAACCCGAGTCCCTTGCATTGGAAGGTGGATTCTTAACCACTGCACCACCAGGGAACTCCCCCCACTATGTAACTTCTTGATATTCCTGAAAGGATAATTTTTGGAAACATATTTCCTGGGATTACACATAATTTATCATATCATTAAGCATTGTTTCATAAAGTCACCATCTGCATTGTACTTTAAGGTATGCTTATGCTTAGAACTTATGCTAAGGGTGCTTGTTAAAATGCAGATCTTTGGGTCTCATCACCAAAAATTCTGATGCAGTAAAAGTTGGAGAGCCACATGCTAATATGGCATTGTCTTTTCTAAAAGCACAGTTTTCATTTATATTTATTCAGTTAGTGTTTATTGAGCTGTTTTTGGCTCTTCCTTTGCATTCACGCGCATTTTATTAACTATTCTTTTTCCTATACTTGGGATCTCCCAAGGTTTATCTGGGCTGCTTTCTTTGCTCGCCACCTAGTGGTGACAAATGAGAACCATACAAAACTTTGCTGATGAATGAATTCATAGGAGGTGGACAGTGCCCTTCTAAAGGAGGAAGGATTGCAAATACCCAAAGATAAGTTTGTGTTTGTGACTAACCAAATGCTCAGTATATGTTTACTATATGAATGAATTCCCTTTTCTCCAGTGACTACTTTTTGGGGAAGTTAAATTTATTTGTATTTAATTGGGGAATAATTTATTTGAGAGAAAATGCATTTTAGAGCCCTAAATTTAAAACTTTCCTCTCACTGTTGTGGCCTCTCCCATTGCGGAGCACAGGCTCCAGATGCGCAGGCTCAGCGGCCATGGCTCACAGGCCCAGCCGCTCCGCAGCATGTGGGGTCTTCCCGGATCAGGGCATGAACCCACGTCCCCTGCATCGGCAGGCAGACTCTCAACTGCTGCGCCACCAGGGAAGCCCAAAACTTTTGTTTTAAACTGCCAGCTAAATTATTTTTACTCGGAAACGGATAGGTGTGCGCTCCTAGTTCTCTTAATATGGGAGAGATGCCTCCAAGCCATACTGAATTATACTTGAATACTGTATGAAGTCATTTTGGTTCCATACAATTTATATTCTAGATCCTATTTTTTCTGGGCTTTTAATTTACTTTATCTTTTACATGGTTTTAGTTTTTTACTCATACTAATTTTGATGATTGTGAAGTTATTTTGTTAAAAAATTTGTTTTTTGTTTTACATTAGCTTGACAGCAAAAAGATCTACTGTGATGAGGATGTTTCAACAAAACGTAGTTTGTACGGTCTCATTTTACTTTTCACTTATAGAAATGGTGGAATCAATGAAGAAAGTAGCAGGGATGGATGTGGAGTTGACAGTTGAAGAAAGAAACCTCCTATCTGTTGCATATAAAAATGTGATTGGAGCTAGAAGAGCTTCCTGGAGGATAATCAGCAGCATTGAACAGAAAGAAGAAAACAAGGGAGGAGAAGATAAACTAAAAATGATTCGGGAATATCGGCAAATGGTGAGATTGTCATGTCCTAGACAAGTTTAAAGAATGATGTCTTAGGTGGTGGACTGTTTAGATCATAGCCTAGTACACTCATTGTTGTATACCTCTGTACTGTATATTTTACATTTTAATGTATTTACATTTTTCACTCACCTGGATTGGGAATTACAGGCTATACAGTATTTCAGGACAGAGGAGAAGAACGTTTTTTCCTTGAAAGCTGCAGTGAGTAGTGTTGAGCACCACACAAGTAAAGAACTAATTTAATCTTTGTTTTTATTGTGGTAACTACAAAATACTTCCTTGAGTGACTTGAAATTACCATTCAGGACAATCTAACAAATATTTGTGTGCCTATTATGTGCCACACCAGTTGCTAGGTGTTATGTGCAAAGTTGAGACAGTTACAGTTAATATCTTTTTTTTTCTTGCGGTACGTGGGCCTCTCGCTGTTGTGGCCTCTCCCGTTGCGGAGCACAGGCTCAGCGGCCATGGCTCACGGGCCCAGCCGCTCCGTGGCATGTGGGATCTTCCCGGATCGGGGCACGAACCCGTGTCCCCTGCATCGGCAGGCAGACTCTCAACCACTGCGCCACCAGGGAAGCCCCTACAGTTAATATCTTTATGGAAGATGAGTCTAGTCATTGTTTTTTTTAATAGAATAGAAAGTATCAGAGGGCATTGGACATTATTTCATAAAGTTATCGTTTCATATATTACATGTGGGTATATACAGGTATGTAATGTTTTTATTGTGGGTTTTGGTTCAAAATTTGATCTATTGCAGTGGTTCTCAACCAGAGGTGACTTTGCTCCTCGGAGAACATTTGGCAATGTCTAGAGACATGTTTGGTTGTCACAACTTGACAGTTCTGCTGGTATTTTAGTGGGTAGAAATGGGGATACTGCTGAGCATCCTGTTATGCATAGAATAGCCCCCCACTGTTGAGAAACTGATTCTAGTGAAACTGATTCTAAACACACTCTTAAGAGTACAGTGAGGGAAATAACAGAAGCAGTCACAAAGTTAGCATGGGGAGTAGTAAATTTGGTAGGGGGAGGGAAAAGGGAAACGTTTACTGACTAACTTGGGGAGATATTTGTAATATATATAATTGTGCAAGATACTGTATTTAATCTTTAAATGACCATGTAAAGGGTAGGTGTTACTCCAGTTCACAGATGGGAAAACAGAGGTGTTCAGAGTGATTAAGTAACATACCTGGGGTTACAGAGAAGGTGGTTAGCTGGTGGTACCAGTGTGACTGTTACTTTCAAATATGTTGAAAAAAGAATATGGATTGTCGGTAGACAAGTTTGGTGTCTCAGAGGGATGAGGAAATGAGAAAGTGCTAAAGAGGTAAGTCTGTGAACTAGATTGTGGGATTTGGAATAAGTAGGAAAGGAAGCAGGAAGCAAAGAGAGGAACTGATAAATTGGGAGAAGATGAAAGAGTCAAGAGTCTGGAATTTAAGACTTCCAGGATAGAACAGCACAGTTAGGAGTATGGACAAGTGAAGGTCATGGAGTTGAGATGAAGGAATTGTGTTAAAAGGAACATGATAATACCTTGGTGTGTGATACCTGGAATTGGAGAGGTAAGCTGTAGATACTCAGTGAATGTGGGTGAAGAGCCTGTGGAGATCTACTGATAACAGAAATTGAGAAATTAAAACATAGTGGATGAGCTTCCAAGGAGGAAGGGTTTCGAGTATTAGGAGAGCAGTCATACTGGGTCAGTGAGGAGTTAAGAGATTCAGAAATCATCCTTCTCTTAGAGCAGTCTATCTTTACTTGAAAAGCCATAAAGAAGGTAGTTCATTCAGGAGAAAGCTGGTTTTACTTAGCATCAGAACGAGATTATAGGAGAAGAGAGAGTGGGCAAATTATTTACAGTGGGCAGGAGGAGGTTCCAGAGGACATGAAATGAATTTGGAAAGGTTGAACAACGTCACTGTAGTAATAAAAAATGGAAAGCAGACTGTGTATATATGTTTAGGAGTAGTGTGCGTTTTTGTCATGGTAAACGAATTGGGATGAGTGGCAATATTTCCTTTAGTTTACAGATTTTTGGTGTTGTAACTGGCTATGGATCTACCACTCAGGTGGTTGGCTGTTGAGCGTAGTAGTGGTTAGAGATGTGAGCCTTGTAAGCAGAATACCTTGGTTTGAGTTTTTATTCCATCCCTTACAAACTGTGACTCTAACCATGCAACCTTACCTGGGTTCAGGTTCTCTCTCTGCCTCTAAGTTCTTTAAGTTAGTGATCTTTGGACAAGTAGAGTAATCTTTGTTTTCCCATTAAGTGGAGACAATAGTTGCTACCTCACTAAAGAAGCTACTTAATATAAATGTGCTGCACTTAGTAAATAGTAATCACTGTTAGTTCTGTAGCCGAACTGTGAGGTTTTTTTAAGCACTTAAGTAATGGCATTTAGGAAGAAAGACTTTCCATAAACCGGAGACAGCTTTTCTCTGCTTTTGTATCAAGAGAGGGAAGGGGGGTTTGGAGAGGGGTATGCATGTTCTTTTCTCCAAAACCAGAGATAGAATGTGATAATTTATATATAATTTCTTAAACAATTTTTTGGACTTTTTTTTCAGGTTGAGACTGAGCTAAAGTTAATCTGTTGTGACATTCTGGATGTACTGGACAAACACCTCATTCCAGCAGCTAACACTGGCGAGTCCAAGGTTTTCTATTATAAAATGTAGGTTCTATACTAGAAGGGAAAATGTCAGATTAAATGTTGGCTGTCTTAGAATCATCACTTTTTTATGTAGGTTTACAACATTTTATTTAATGTTGGAAAGATAGTTACGGGAGGAGTGAGTCTCAAGATTTAAATTAATTTTTGAATACTCATTTGCAGATTCACTGCTAAGAAGAATCAATATTACTGCATTTAAGGTGGTCAGACTATTACTGTAAAAATGTACTAGGTTTCGCTTTACCTATTCATATTCATTTGCTTGTGTGGGGCTGCCCCCCCTAGCTACAAGCAGTGCATTACACAGTTCAGTCTTAACAATTTATATGGAAGTTTTATTTCATGATTAACAAACGGTTGTGCCATTCTTTGAAACCACTTTTTATATTTAATTCTCGTCTATCAAGTGATAAATTTGTTTATTTTTGAGCCTTTTCAGTTAATTTCTCTAGGATTTTGCTTATATTTGGCAATGTGAAATCTCTGAGGAGGAAAACTATAAACAGATGAGTCAGTCATTCCTGAAAGAGACTTTGAAATTATTGAAGTATACCTGTTTCATATTTTTGTTTCATATTTTTGTCTCATACGTGATCTTATGTAATACAGAAAAATTTTAACAACTTATTTAAAAAGCATTGTTCCGAATTCTGTTTTTTTGTTTTTGTTTTGTTTTAGGAAAGGGGACTACCACAGGTATCTGGCTGAATTTGCCACAGGAAATGACAGGAAGGAAGCTGCGGAGAACAGCCTAGTGGCTTATAAAGCTGCTAGTGATATTGCAATGACAGAACTTCCACCAACACATCCCATTCGCTTAGGTCTTGCTCTCAATTTCTCCGTATTCTACTATGAAATTCTTAATTCCCCTGACCGTGCCTGCAGGTAGGTCATGAAAGAGAACAAACGCTCTCGCTATGAAAGTAAAAAAGGTGACAAAGGAGAAGAGCTACTTGTTTTTTGTCTTGTTCCTTGGGACTGCCTTCGTTGGCTTGGCCCTGTAATAAAGAATTATTCTGGCATTTTTTTTTTTTTTGGCGATAACGCGGGCCTCTCACCGTTGTGGCCTCTCCCGTTGCGGAGCGCAGGCTCAGCAGCCACGGCTCACGGGCCCAGCCACTCCGCGCCATGTGGGATCTTCCCGGACCGGGGCACGAACCCTCATCCCCTGCATCGGCAGGCGGACTCTCAACCACTGCGCCACCAGGGAAGCCCCATTCTGGCTTTTAATGCAGCTGTTTTGGATGATAAAGACAGACCTATCTCACTTTACTAGGATAGCAGTTAGGATAATTATGTTGATGGGGGGAAAATTTGGTAGATTGAAAAGAATCTTGTTACAGAGTAAGAGGAAGGAATGAGGAATTGTCATAATAGAATTATCTTAATTTCTGTATATTAGTTTCCAGTCTTTATAGCATGTGTTTAATATAGTTATGCTCTTAGTGTACATGTCATTTTGTATTTTCTATGATAAAATTTGGCATCCTATTGATGTATGTAAAAGTACTCCCCCATTTATACTTCAGATTGTTCCCAATTTTTGATACACATATAAATTTAAGGAATATCTTTATGTACATAGCTTTTTACTTTTTAAATATACATAACATGTTTTAAAAAATTATTTATTTATTTATTTATTGGCTGCATTGGGTCTTCGTTGCGGTGTGTGGGCTTCTCGTTGCGACGGCTTCTTTTGATGCGGTGGCTTTTTTCGTTGCGGTGGCTTCTTTTGTTGCGGAGCATAGGCTCTAGGCACGCAGTAGTTGTGGCTTGCGGGCTCTAGAGTGCAGGCTTAGTAGTTGTAGCACACAGGCTTAGTTGCTCCGCGGCATGTGGGATCTTCCTGGACCAGGGCTCGAACCCCTGTCCCCTGCACTGGCAGGCGGATTCTCTTTTTCTTTTTGCAGTGCGCGGGCCTCTCACTGTTGTGGCCTCTCCCGTTGTGGAGCACAGGCTCCAGACGCGCAGGCTTAGCGGCCACGGCTCACGGGCTCAGCCGCTCTGCGGCATGTGGGATCTTCCCGGACTGGGGCACGAACCCGTGTCCCCTGTATCAGCAGGCAGACTCTCAACCACTGTGCCACCAGGGAAGCCCGGCAGGCGGATTCTTAACCACTGCGCCATCAGGGAAGCCCTAGCATTTTGTTTTTAAATGTGCAGTTCAGTGGCATTAAGTATGCTCATAATATTGTCTGTCACCACTATTTCTAAAACTTTTTCATTACCTGAAGCAAACTAATCACTAAACAATAACTCCATATTTCCTTGTGCCCCAGTCCCTGGTCATCTCTACTTCCTGTCTTTATGAGTTTGCCTATTTTAGATACATCATATAATAAGAAAAATGTATTTGTTCTTTGTAACTTCAGTGTTCTTGAGTATGTAGGAATCAGATATTCCATGAAAGGAGAGATTTTCCTGATGTAAGGTGGATTCATTTGAATGCAAATAAATATTAATTTATCTAAAAACATTCTAAATGTTGCTAGTCGAGTTTGTCCAAACAGGTAATATGTCTTGACTAATAAAGAAGCTATAGCTCTTTAGCTGATAGTACTGGTTGAATCTTTCATTGCCATTCTCCAGGCTGGCTGTCCCACACATAGCTTCAGCTTAGTCCTTTCCATGCTTTTGCTTTAATCTGAAGTGTGCCATTTGTGCTCTTTTCCTACCCATTAATTGGTTCAAATATGACCTCCCCATTTGCTCCTCCTCTTGGGTCCCTAAAGTACTTTCTCCAGGATAGCATTTCATCCTCCTTTTATAGTAGTTATGTGTCAGTCCCTCTATTCTTAGATGTTTTAAAAAGTTCATTGTGAACCCAGGTTATGTCTCTCTTTCCTCTTTTCTTTTCCCCACCCACATCCATCGTCACTTGGTGTACATAGTACACAGTACTCAATAAGTGAATGTGAATTTTGTTTCATTTTAACTGTAGTAATTTGCTTATATGATCACATTTTTGTGAGTTCTAGATTGCCTATTTTTCTTCCTTGCTCCATTAACATTAAATTCTGTTGGATTAAATTGTGAGATACTTTCCCAGAATTTTCTCTTTTTGCATTAAAACTTTGTTAAATAAATGAACTGTTGACTAGAATTTGGAAATACCTTTAATATGCATGTATTTTGGTGGTGGATTAGAATGGAATTTGGTCTGCTTGTCAAAAGCATAGTCATAAGTGGAACTCCAAAAGTTCCACTAGTTCCAAAGTTGCTGGATTACAGAATTAAAAAGGGAGTTAATAGGAAGTTAATTTTCATCAGTTAACATCTGCTTTTCCTTTATTTCAGTGCCTAAACCCAAGCATTCAGTGTCGCTATTACTGTGTGATAACTGAAGAAAAGACTGAAATTTATGTCATTTCCAATTCTGGTTTTGGACTTTTTAAGTTTATTTTTGTAATACATTTATGTAAACACTTGTAGGTTGGCAAAAGCAGCTTTTGATGATGCAATTGCAGAACTGGATACGCTGAGTGAAGAAAGCTATAAGGACTCTACGCTTATCATGCAGTTGTTACGTGATAATCTGACACTATGGACTTCAGACATGCAGGGTGATGGTAAGGAGACTAAAGTTAAAGTGTTGTCTCTTTCAGTTGTTGGATCTGTTTACTCTTAGAAGTTGGGATTTCTTTACATTAAGCTACAATTTAGACTCAACAGCCTATCCTCCAAACTATCAAATTTTGATTTCTGCCTTTACCGGAAATGATATCAAAGTACAGTCTTCCATTTTGGTCTGGAAGATGATAAAAGACCTGTTTGGGAAAAGGGGACTTTTTGTTAATATTCAAAGATTTAAAGTTTTGCCTCTAATACTGTTTGCTAAACTTAGTTTACCTCTTCTCTCACACTGTGTTTTGAAAGATGGAGGGAGAGGAAGCAGTTCATATTATCATTCCTCAGATTGAATTTTAGAGGGTCTAAGGTTAATTGTATTTGATTGTCATGATCACTGCTTTGGCTGAGTGGTAATCTTCAGGTTAAAACTAGATGGTTAGGGGGAAGGGTAAGCTGTGACAGAGTGGCATGGACATATATACACTACCAAACGTAATATAGATAGCTAGTGGGAAGCAGCCGCATAGCACAGGGAGATGAGCTCAGTGCTTTGTGACCACCTAGAGGGGTGGGATAGGGAGGGTGGGAGGGAGGGAGCCGCAAGAGGGAAGAGATATGGGGACATATGTATATGTATAACTGATTCATTTTGTTTTAAAGCAGAAACTAACACACCATTGTAAAGCAATTATACTTCAATAAAGATGTTAAAAAAGAAACTAGATGGTTATAAGTAGATATTTATGAAGCATCTTTTCTGTGTGGAAATCTTTTATCTAAAAAAAGGACTAGTTTATTATCTCTGTATTCTACACAACAAATGGCATGTCCTGCCCATAGGTCCTTATTTAAGAGGTCTGGTGTAGTGTCTTGTTTTCTAGCATTGCAGTTGTACATAGTTACTAGAATATTTTATAAAATTTAATCTTGTGATGGGCGGTGGGGTGGGGTGGGTGCTTAATGTTTCTTCCATATGTAAAAGGCCAAATTCGTCACGTTTCTTGATTTTAAAGGATATTTTATTCTGCCCATTTCTAAAGAATTGTTTTAATCCATGATACATCATTGAAGGAGATGGACACAAACTAGTGTGGCAGGATAATTACGAGAGTTTTTGTAATTGGTGGTGGTTGATAAGGGGAGTGGAAATAAAGTTTCTTGTCACTTTCAGCTACAGATCCTTAAAGAGTGTATTAGCCAAACTGAAGCATATCTTGTATTCCTTGAGGCTAGCTGTACTTTCCGTTGGTCAAACCAACATGTTGTACTGTATTTGGAAACATACTTTTTAAAAGATGTATTTGAAAATGGGTGTCAGGGCATGTAGGTTGGCAGTGGAAGGATAGAGTCAGATTTTAGAATTATCTTGAGTCATGGTACTAAAGTGAGAATTAGGTGACTCAGCTTCTAAAGTGCACCAGTTTGATGAACTATTTAGAAACTTGACTGGGGTTGGCTCGAGATATGTGGCACATGTGACCTACTTGCACACTTTACCAACAAAGCCAGATGGAGCCACAGATGACTTTTCATTCAACACAGCACTTGAGGGGCAACCAGTACCAGTCTGTGGGACTCAAAACCAATTTAACCATCTCTGACCTAATGACTAAGGTTCCTTCCAGCTTTAAATTCTATTGTATTCTAACAATAACTACTAAGAAGAATGGCCAAATATCTGTGGACTCTTCACAGTCACCCCCAGCTCAGAGAAGACTAATATGTCTGCCTGTTTGAGGGGATAAAAGGAAAGCATGTGGAGAGTTTGGTAAGCGGTATTGACCTATAAGTAAGCTCTATACCCCTTTGACCTCTGGGGATGTTTTTTTGAGGGTGAAAAGTAACAAAAAGAAGGTGACTTTGAAAAGCAGGTTTTTTTAGACATTTGATGCCAGCTCTTATAACTAAGTTGCTAGATTACAAAAATAAATAAAGTCTATATTTTTCATTATCACTCAACCAAGAATTGATTGAGGGTAGACTGTATGTCACTCCATTTTTAGACAGAACCAAAAATTCGCTTTTTCTTGGTTATTGAACATTGTTTTATGAAATGGATCGTTTAAAAATGGGGTATCTTTAGATTCGTTAAGTTTTCATAGTTGGGAAGGTTCTTTGTACAAAATGTTTTATTACATTTTAGGGTAGATTTCTCTTTAATCCTAAAACACTTAAAAATCTAAAATTCAGTTGCATCAATTCCTTAAAATTCAGTTGCATCAGTTCCTTTTCACTTTGTAAATTGACCAATTAATTAAATTTGGTTGAAACAGACTGATTTTCATTTAAGAGGTTTGTCACAAAATATTTGGAATTATGAAGCAGTTTAATGTGAAAAATTCAAGTGTTCTGTCTTGACATTTTAGCAATATTAACAAGCTATCTGAATTTACAAATTGTTGGTACTAGGAAATTATTTGCCAGTTTTGCTAAAAGGTAGAGTATTACATGTTTCATTAAATTGGTTTTGTGATTTAGAATCAATGCTGAATGTAGAAGAATTTTGGTCATGAAATTGGTCAGGATGTTACTTGCATTTATTTTAAGGATTATTTAGATGGTTTTCTCCTTTTTTACTTTAAATATGGAAAATGGTGTCAAAAACCTTTTGAATTGAGGGTTTCTAAAGAAGTATATATTGTTAACAAGCCTTTACTTACACGTTTATATGTTTTTAACTGCAGAATATGTTAATGTCGGTCTGGGTCTGTTGAAACATAATTCTTTAAAGGGAGCACCACTTTTTCTCATCAAGTGATTTCAGTCCTTTTCTCTTAACTTGTGGTCAGAGGACTGTTAAATCCATAGAGAGGAAATGTGTTCTCTCTGCCCATTCCCTTCCTCCCCCCCAAATCTAGAAACTGGGCAAAGAAATATGTATCTGAAGAGCCCTTTTTGCCCCCCTTCTGTATACATTTTAAGAGGATATTATTTCATCCTCTTAAAAAGGAACAGATTATTTTTTAGAGTGAAGTTCTTACATAGTAAAAAGATCAAAATCTGACTCCCCTAAATCATTGATGTTTTCCTTTGTCCTGCTCTTGGTTTATTTTTCTTGTAATGTTGCTTTCATATGATTGTTCTCCCTCCCTTTCTCCTTGCAATATAGATTCCTAAAGGAAAATCCAACTCTTCCTTTCCTAAAAACTCTACTTTGTAAGTCATTATCATGGCACAGTGAATTCTGCTTTTAGTTTTGGTTCTTCACTAATCATGCCTGCATATCATCATCTTGTTGCTTAAAAAACTGCCTGTCCTACGTTCCAGGATGTGAAACCTTCTAAGACATTTATGATCTGCTACCCCTGTCTACCTCTGTTTGGGTGTGACTTATGTGACAGTATTTTTATGCCAAAGTTACTTGGAACTTTTGGCAAATCTAATGGTTGCTTATGAGTAAATTAGTGTGCTCTGTTGTATGTTATCCATATTTTGGCAGTGTATGGCTGTTAAAAATGACAGTGAACGTTCCTATCATTTCCTAAGTTTGAATACATTATTGTTCTTTGGGGGAACAGTTGGGTGGACCATCATTTCTTCCCTCAGTAAATAGTTACTTTTGTCTTTCCTTGCACGTCTTTTTCTAAATGTGTCAAATCTTTATGTACATTAAGTACTTGCAGAGTTAAACATTGTCAAATATTTTTATCACAAAAGACATGTTAAAATGACTGAAACTATCTTTACTTAACCCTTATTGCCATGACAGCATTTATTGTATCAAGGTCTTTAAGACTGTAAGCATTCCTGAGTTTTGTTTTATGTCTGTAGGCAGCCGGTCTTAGTGTCATTTGTCCATTCTAATTAAGTAATTTAACAAGCACTATGAATGGATGGGTTGTCTGAACTATCATATTATGATTGTTGGGTTAATTGATTTTTATTTATTTTGATCAAACTAGTAACTACATAGGAATTACAAGTGGTTTGTTAAAGAAGAAGAATGTAACTTTTACCTGTTCATTTTTTGGCAAAACCCTGCATGCGTCCTTATTAAATGGCTGACTTACTTAATGCTTATTAATAGGTAGATGATTCTCTGGTAAATAGGCTGGCTTTCTGTTGCATGTCATAGTGCAGTTGAAACTCTTCAGGCTAATCATCATGTTCAAAGGGAAAAGAAAAGTGGCATGAGAGAACTGGTCCAAATGCCCTTCTTTAATAACCTCAGTGGTCTGGTTTACTTTGAGCATGCTGTTCCACTCTGGAGTGAGAAATTGTGATTATGGTTTGGTGTGACTGTCCAGGATACAAAATGTGTAAAATATTCGTTTACAAAAGCAGAATCCTCCCTCTAAAACTATAGAACTCCTTTGAAGAATTTTACTGCTCAGTTCTCTTATTGAAACATTTCTAATAATGGGGCCTGCAGAAAAATTAGATTTTGCAAAAAATTATAAAGTACTCTTGGTTCTTGAAGAGGTGAGGTTATTGAGAAAGAGTATTTTGACTCAAGATATACATGAAAGCTTGAAAATCATTTTAATAATATGGTTACCTGGCTGTCTACCTAAGAGCTTTTTTAGCATAAAAACAATGACTTTTACTATGCATCAGTTTTTTTTTTTTTTTCATCCTGTTGATCATTCAGGACCTTGATCCAGCAGCACCTCTTGGCTTAGGCATCTCAGGTGTCAAGGTAGAAATCCTTTGCCTGTCTGTGTTTAAACCAATTGTAGCAAATATAAGGAGTCTTTATGCTTGGAATGATACCTTTGTGACCACAACAGCCTAGTTTAGTCATTATGAAATAATTAACTGTCATTCTTCTTTGCAGGTGAAGAGCAGAATAAAGAAGCGCTGCAGGATGTGGAAGATGAAAATCAGTGAGACATAAAAGCCAACAAGAGAAACCATCTCTGACCACCCCACACCTTCCCATCCCACCCCTCTTGAAAATCCCCCATTGTCACTGAGAACCACCAAATCTGACTTTTACATTTGGTCTCAGAATTTAGGTTCCTGCCCTGTTGGTTTTTGTTTTTGTTTTTGTTTTTTAAAAAACAGTTTTCAAAAGTTCTTAAAGGCAAGAGTGAATTTCTGTGGATTTTACTGGTCCCAGCTTTTAGGTTCTTTAAGACACTAACAGGACTGCATAGAGGCTTTTTCAGCATTACTGTATTGTCTCCTGCCAGATGTGGCAAGATCACCATTAGAAATGGAAATTACATTCGAAAGCCATTAGACTTTTAGGTGATGCAAGCATCTAAGAGAAAGGTTAATCACACTATAGAGGTGTATGTGGTATCATTTTCCCTTTTCTAATTGTTTAAATTGAACTTTATACCAATGTTTAAAATTAATTGGATGTTAGCTTGAGTTGGTTAAAGGTGGTTTGGGGAGTTTGTTGTAATGGTTTTGCTGTAAAAAAGTGTTTCAAACTCTGCTGAAATGTTGCTGAAAAGCATGGTGCTGGTAACAGTTCAACAATCCGTGGCTGCTCATTCTTGCCTACTTTACTCTCCCTCTGAAGCAGGTTAGCATTGAAGGTGGTAATGGAAAAGCCTGCATGCGTGTTCAATTCTTTGTTTCTTCTCCTTCCCTCTCCCCCTGGGCCCCTCCCCTCCCCTCCCCTCCTTCGCTCGCTCAACCTCTTTTGTTCAGTATGTGTAACTTGAAGCTAATTTGTACTACTGGATATCTGACTGGAGCCACAGATACAGAATCTGTATTGTTCTTACTGAAACACAGCATGGATTAACATTAAACTTAAATAAAACAAACCTAAATTAAAAATGCCAAACATCATTGCGCCTCCATCCTTTATCCTTCTAAAATAAAATCTCTAGTCTTGAACATATTGATGATATTGTTTGCCTGAATGTGAAAAAGATCCCATTTATTTTTTTCCTTCCATAAATCACTTGTCTGTTTCCCAAAAATGATGTATATTTCTAGGGGGGGGGAAATACCTGTAACCTGGTTGTGAAGAACAAGTATAAGTACTGTAAGTATCCTGTCTTCTAAACCAGATAACAACACGATGTTTATTTTAATCATTAAAGTGCCAGTGTGTATTTATAATACAAGGTGTAATTGTGGATCATCTAGCATGGGGTTGTGCAACCAAAGGCTGAATATGTGAATGTGTCAGAATAATCCTTCTTAGGCTGAGGGAAGAATCCCCCCCACCCCAATCAGTGACAGGAACAGAGAAGAATGATTAAATTCATTCTCAGTAGTATACGTACACATGGTAAAACAATAGTATGGTAGTCCCCTTTATTAGAAACACTCAATGTAAGTAATATCTTCCAGAGATCATATACATCAGTGTATGTAGATATTTAGTTAGTATAGATCATTGTCAGGCATTGAGATCTGACTCATTCAAATGACTGTCTCACATTGATGTACTCCTGACTTTTGGGAAAAAAACCAGTTGACTACTTTTGGACATTCAGATTATTTCCAGCCTTGCTGTTGTAAATGGTGCTGCAGTAAATGCATGTGTATCTATCTGTATGATACATTTCTAGATTTCCTGTGTTAGAAAACATATACTTCTCAATTGGTAAATACTATCTCCCTCCAAGAATTGTTCGACATTATAGCCCCATCAACAATGTATGAGACTACTAGCTTCACCACACTTGACTTGTTGCTAAATGAGATGTTGACACCAAAAGTATACCTTGGGCTTGAGTTCTTCGTAGTAAAGACTTGGGAAATCAGTAGATTAGTGATGTACTGGTAGTTCTTATTAAAATAAGTGTATGTAGAATAAACAATGTTTTTGTGAATTGCTTTTGCATCAGATAATTGGAGATGATTGTATTATATAAGTTATACTCTTTGGAGCTACCTCCAAGAGATAATCAGATTTGTTTTTTTCCAGCAGTAATGTTGCCAAGTGTTGTCTGCTGCATCTCAGTCCAAAACTAGAGGAATTTGTTAAGCTCTATCACAGATTTTTAAAGAAACTGCTAATAGGATTCAGGGTTTTGCAGGCCGCTGCCACACTAAACACTAATGTGTGAATGCCTGGACTTGGAAGAATTTGAATGAACACATAGGTAATCTTTTTACAAAATAGTCTGGTTTGTGGAGGTGATTCTGCCAAGTTGGGTTGTCACATGAATTTGTTTAGTGAAAGAGTTCCTTAGTTGACTTTGTAGACTTCTATTTGTGTTCAGCAAATTCAGGATGCCATGAGCATTTTCAGTGGTGTGGCAATCTTGGTATGGAGAAAAAAGAACTTGCCATCCAAAGAAACTAATGAAGGCACTTAGGAAGGACAGTGGCAATTAGTACAGGTCTTTAGAAAGATCTCTATCAAAGACTGGAAGACAGCGAGCAAAGACTGCAGAAAGGTGACAACCCTGTGAGGACAGTGTTACTTCACTTCCTGTATCTGTTGTCTGGGAGGTGGAGTGTTTTTTTCAGCTCCTGGTTTAGTCATCTGTGAGGATCAGTTGATTTCGATAGAAACTTGAGTTACCATTACAACTTGAATGCAGTTGTTTTGAATTTTTGGTAATTGCTTTGAAAAAAGTTTTAAACCGAAAGGTTTTCTAAAATGTTAGGAGCAGCAGTAAATGGGTTTATCCCCATACTTGGGTTATGTGATGGGTGGCCAGAAAGGAAGATCTCCAAAATTATATTTTGCTGCTTTCTAGGAAGACAAGAGTTTAAGTTAGATCATAGTAAGGGCGTGTTGGTGGAATGATATAAACAGTGACTCCTGCTCCAGACGAATGCCACTTGGGAGTTTTACAAAACAAAATCCCATATTAGTTGCTATGCTATTGATCTTAGGACAGTAGAAGAGTGATCATGCTGAAAAAATTGCATAAAGATGAATCTTGCTTTGTTTTGAAATTTTTAACAAGTTCACAGGGATCCCTGGTAAAATTCTGGGATGCTTCATTAAAGGAATAGTTTTTCTTTCTTTGATTTGGATTTAAAGTTTTATTTTCCCCTCGAAATTTTTTAAAAAATTGAGGTATAGTTGATTTGCATTGTTAATGAGTTTCACGTGTACAACAGTTTTTAAAGGTTATACTCCATTTATAGTTAAAACGTTGGCTATATGTATAGTTTACCTCTTAATTCCCTACCTGTGTCATGCCCCTCCCCCCTTCCTCTGCCTACTGAAAAGGAATTGGGAGCTTTTAGAGGAAGTGGTGATACTGGATCCAACCCAGATCAGCAAAATTAAACCGTCCCAACAAGATAAGACATATATCTCATTTCTTTGAGTTCATAGACTTGTGATTGGTATTGACAACTAATAGCTAACATTGAGTATCAGCTATGTACCAGGCACTGTGCTCATTAGGCAGTGTCTAGCACATAGGTACTCGATAATTAGGTAAGTTTTCCATCTGTGTTTTTTAAATAGGAAAACTGGGATGGGAGAGGTTGAGGTACTTGTCCAAAGCCACAAAGCTAGTAGTATTCAAACAGGATTCAGAGTTGGGTTTGTATGACTGAAGAGCCCATGCTCTTAACCATTAAGCATTCTCTTTTTTTTAGGCTGTTAGTGTTTTATTAAAATATATTTTCCCTACCCTAAAGTGATCATCTAAAAAATATATTTTAACATTTCTGAGATCAGTGTATGGTTTATAATTGATACATGCCTTTTTGAAAAGCTGTAGTAGACATTAAGCTGTAGTATAAGTAATTCATATTAGAATTGAGAAAATAGAATATAAATGATAAATATATTTAGGGCTCATCAGTGGCTGCTGTCTAAAAAGAGGATTACTGCCTAGATTAATTTTTTTGGCAATTTGTTTCTTAATCTATAGCTTAATTTAGAAATTTAAAAATTAGTGTTTTTTTTAACAGGTGGAGCAATTCTTCCAGTTTAAAAGTTTAGCTTGGACAGGTAGAGCCATAATCCAAATAGATAACCAGTGATTATGGCTTGTCAAGTTGCTGCAGTGCTGTGACTGAGTTTTCCAGATAACCTAAGTCTTACTGTTCTTAAAAATTTCCTTGGGTTTTGGACATTTGTTTCTCACATAATTGATGTTAAGAATGTGTACTTGCCCAACCCATGCGGTATGAGTCATGTCTGGGAGCTTTCTTCCTCTGTCTAAAGCTATCATTGACCATTTTTTTCACTTGTGCTGAAAAGTCTTGGAACTCATGCTTCCATCCCATATTGCTTGTTTCTGAGTCTTCCACGAAGACCCTTTTCCATTTAGAATTCTGGAGCTATAGGGTTGTGGTAGGGCTTATTTCAGCACCTAAGGCTTCTTTCCCATTAATTAGTGGTACATTTGTAGCGTTAACAGGCCACAATAACTGCTGAACTCCCTCAGAATTTGCTTTCAGCAGAGTTCAAGTAATAAACGTTTAAAAACTTTTTTTTCACTTAACCTCATTCGTCATTAAGGGTATGTAAGCCAAAACAAGAGATGCTAATTTCACCTTGTCTAAGATTATAATTATAGTTAGCAGTGATTAGATTTATACAGTACTTTGTTGTGGTGAGGATGTAGAGAATACATAAGACTCTTGGTATTTTTTTTAAGTAAAGTTTTTATTCAAGTATGAAAAATACATCAAAGGTGTACATCTTAGAATTTTTACAAAGGGAACACACCATTTAACCACCACTCATATCAAGAAATAGAACAGGACCAACATCGTAGAGCACTCCATGCCCTGTTCATTAGTTTAACCCCTTACCGCTACAACTGGAACCAGTATCTTGATATTGCCATTGATAAGTTTTGCTTAGTTTTTGAACTTGATGTAAATGGCATATATACATAAATGACTTGTTTTTTTTTTCCTCTTAACATTAGGTTTGTGGGATTAGTCCGTATTATTGCCTGTAATAATAGTGTATTTTTATGGCTATGTAGTATTCTGTTGCATTAGTATACCACTACCTGTTCTATGGATGGACATTGGATTATTTTCAATTTTTGGATGTTACAAATAATGTTGCTGTGGCCATTCTTTTACATGTCTTTTGGTATATACATGTATGAATTAATGTTGCATATATAAGAATGGAATTGCTAGGTTATAGGGAATACATGTGTTCAGCTTAGTAAATACTGCAAAGCAGTTTCCCAAAAAGTGGTTGTACTGTTTTACAGTCCTGCCAGCAGTGTATTAGAATCCCAGTTGCTCTACATCCTCACTAGCATTTGGTGTGCTCACTGTTTTTAGTTGTAGCCTTCTGGTGGGTGTGTACTGATGTCTCATTCTGGATTTAATTTGTGTTTTCCTGATGACTAACGAGACAGAATTTTTAGTATGTGTATGGACATTTGGATATCTTCTTTTGCCTGTTTTTCTGTAGGTTGTCATTTTCTTATTGATTTGTAGGACGTCTTAATATATTTAAGAATAGGGCTTCCCTGGTGGCGCAATGGTTGAGAGTCCGCCTGCTGATGCAGGGGACGTGGGTTCGTGCCCCGGTCCCGGGGGATCCCACACGCCGCGGAGCGGCTAGGCCCGTGAGCCACGGCCGCTGAGCCTGCGCGTCCGGAGCCTGTGCTCCGCAACGGGAGAGGCCACGACAGTGAGAGGCCCACGTACTGCAAA
>RJWK010043081.1:0-18898 GCA_004363435.1 Platanista minor
AAACGGCTGGCGAACAGGCCAAGTTGCATCCCCCACTCCCCCAAAGGGACTAATTGGTTCCCTGTTCACATGGCCAGCAGGCTCTCCAGCCCCAGACCGCCCAGCCAGGGCTGCCCGGCCTCATCCCCTAAGGGGCCCAGCACCCACTGCCCTGCTTCCTAAACAAACCAAGGCTTTAAATAGCGGCCAGCCCTGTAAATAACCCCAGGTCCCCAAGGAGCGCTCTCCGGGGCGGGTGGAGCTCGGCCCCCAGTCACCCGGGCACCACGGCGGGGGTGGGGAGCGCCGATGGCACGCGGCCCCTGGCCTGGGCCGGGGGCCAGGCCTCATGGCAGGCCCTGGGTGGGGCTGGGATGTTTTTCTGCCTCTGGCTGCAGTGACCGACTCTCTGGTTGATCTGGTGGGTGCTGACTCAGCTGCCCCTCCCGGTCCCTGTCCCCCAGGGTCACCCCTGACTTGCTGGCCCGCCTCAGGGAGGACAGGAGAGGCCTACACCAAGCTGGCCACGTTGCAGCCGAGGGTCCGCCGCGGGGACCTGGAGGAGAGGCCAGGATGCTGGTTTCCACATCTCCCCTCCTCTCGGTCGCGTCCGTGCTGACAGGGGACCTGGCCGGGCCCCCAGTGCTCCTCCGCCTCCTCTGGGGTCCTCAGTGGAACGACCTCACGTGCTCTAGGGTGGAGGCCCCAGCCTCTTCCTCCCTCGGCCTCTGCCCCGAACCGGGCCCAGGGAGACCTTGGCGACAGACTTGTCGAGAAACGGCAGCGTGTGGAGCCCAGCCCCAACTCGGGGCCAGAGCAGGACTCCTGCATCCCTCACCCGCCAGCGAGTTGGTGAAGTGGCGCAGGTCCGTGGCCTCCACGGGGGATATTGTCACGTCCCAGCGCAAGTGCATTAGTTCTCTGGGGCATCGTGGATGGTGGAAACGAGCCCACCAGCAGCTTTAAATCTTGAAAAAACTCTCCCAAGAGGTTTACATCTATTTTCCAAACAGCCGATTCCCACTGGCCCCCTTAGCCATGCACCAGCATCTCTGTCAGATCAGTTTGAAAATTGTAATGATTTTAGCTCCTCCTGGAGTAGCCCGGGGAGCTGGAAACGTGGCCCAGTTAAAAAATGCATCCCGGCTTGCTGCATGGACTGGGCGCGTGGAGGTGGTTCCCGTCGAAAATGCTCCCTGGGAGATGGGGAAGCTTTCGTTTATTTATTTTCGGTCTCTTTGGTCCCCCTCCTGCGCTGGCCCTCCCCACGCAGAGGTCTGGATCCACCACAGGGCTTCATTCATATCGTGATTTTTCTTCTCCTCTTTCTAGTTTAATTTTTGTGTAAGAAAGAGGAAAACAAAAAGTTAAAAATTATATACTGTATATCCCCAAAGCATGTTTGTGAAATGTCTCAGAATTTCCTTTTCCAGGTGGTTTTACCAGATTGATGTTTTTGTTCATTTTCTGATGAGTTGTACGAAGGAGAGAAGTTGGTTTACTGGGCAGGCAGGCAGGCATCAAAGCGATCACGCCCATGTGTCTATCTCAGGCAAATACAGAAAAATGCCTTTAGACCTACCAGTGTTATAGATTATAAAATCTTCAAACTGCTAAACTTGATGACGGTGTGTAGAAAACACACACCATGTAAAATTTACCATTGTAACCATTTTGAAGGGTCCAGTCTAGTGGCGTTAAGTATGTTCACACTGTTGTGTAACCATCACCACCGACCGTCTAGTTCCAGAACTTTCTCATCACCCTGAGCAGAAACTCCATATCCATTTCCAATACCATTTTCAAGATGTTCTGAGGCAGAGACACCGCCCAGGCCCCCCGGGGCACATTCAGAGGGTTCCTGTGTAGGGACGCAGTGGAGAGGACAAAGGAGCAGAAAGCCGTGGCAGAAAATTGTGCACTGGTCTGGTCCAGGTCCAGTTTAGCTTAGTTCATTTCTATTCCGACTCTCTGGTTTCCTGGATGCCCAGCCCTTGGTGGGGTCCAGAAGCTGCGTCATTCATTCCATGAAGGTCTGTTGAGTACCCACTATGTGTGGGGCACTGTTCTGAGTAAGGAGGACCCACGATGTGTGGGGCACTGTTCTGAGTAAGGAAGACAGCTCTGAACAAGACAGACCTGCCTCTGCTCCCCCGTCCCTCCCCCATCCAGTGTACCTTCTGCTGCGGGAGCCTGACTGAGAAGAAGAAAGGGAACAAATATGCAACCAGCTATCATCGTGGAGATGGTGAGGGCTGGAGGGAGTCGGGGAGCAGGGGCTGTGTGGGGATTGACTGACGGATGCTGTGGTTGGGAGGTACAAGGGGCAGGCCAGGTGAGGAGTGGTGCTGGCAGAGGGAACAGAATAGCGGTCCGTGCAGAGGCCCTGATGGGAAATGAGCTTGAGGTTTTGTAGGTAAAGCAGGAGGCCGGCATGCCTGGAGTGGATGAATAGGGAGGAAGGAGAGCCCAGGGGGATCTCCGAGAGGCCAGTGGGGCTGGAGGACATGGAGCCTTGGGAGTTTGAAGTGGGAAGGGGATCCACTGGGGCAGTTCCCCAGGGACATGTGACCTGATTCACGTAGCGCCCCTCCCTCTGGCTGCTGAGTGGGGAGCAGGCTGGAGTGGGCAGGCATGGCCATGGCATCAGAGAATACACTGAGTCCCGTCAAGGTCCACTTCTTCCCCTTTGAGTTGCCCTTTGATCATTCTGAGTACTTCATGGAGAGTCTCCGGCTGTCTTTAATGCCTCCTGAACACTTGCTGTGTAAGTTTTCTCCTGCTGTGTAACAAAATACACCAAAACCTTGCAGCTTGGAACAACAATTATTTGTTTTCTCACCTTTTCTGTGGGGAGTGGCTCATGGGGGTGTTTCCGGCTCCAGGTCTCTGATGAGGCTGTAATCAGGATGTTGCGGGGGCTGCGGTCTTTCCTGAAGGTTTTTTTTGCGGTACGCGGGCCTCTCGCTGTTGTGGCCTCTCCCGTTGCGGAGCACAGGCTCCGGACCCGCAGGCTCAGTGGCCATGGCTCACGGTCCCAGCCGCTCCGCGGCATGTGGGATCTTCCCGGACCGGGGCACGAACCCATGGCCCCTGCATCGGCAGGCGGACTCTCAACCACCGCGCCACCAGGGAAGCCCTTTCCTGAAGGTTTGATCGACGTCTCACATGGCTGTTGGCTGGAGGCCTCAGTTCCTTACCATGTGGGTCTCTCCCTAGAGCAGTTGGCTTCACCCAGAGCCAGTGACCCACGAGAGAACCGGGAAGGAACTTCTGTGCCTCAAGTGACCTGGTCTCAGAAGCCACACGCTGTCACTTCTGCCGTGTTCTATTCATTGGAAGTGAATCACTAAGTTTGGCCCAAACTCAAGGGCTCTGCCTCTTCAAGGGAGGCATGTCAAAGCATCTGTGGACATATTTTTAAACCACTACACTTGCTGATCTCCATTTTTAATAGGGAGAGAATAGGCCTTGGGTCCCGAGCCTTCACTGGGAGTAGTATTTGGCTAAAACTGAATAGCATTGCATCGTTTTCACAGTATGTATTTTTAGGGTTATTTTCTATTTATGTTGTTTAATACTGATTTTCCTTTTAGGGTACTCGTGTACATTTTAAATTTATTTAAGCTTAAACCGTGAGTTGACTTAAGGAAGATTATGAAGTGAGAAAAACTAAGTAGAATTAAGAGGGGGAGGTGGAACATGACGGCCACGGGTGGGGACTGTTGGCAGCAGAGTGGCTGAGAGTGTGGGCTCTGGGTTCGAATCCTGCCTCAGCTGCCTAGAGCTGTGTGACCGTGGGTAATAATCTAACCTCCTTGGGCCTCAGTTTCCCCCTTGATAAAGCGAGGGAGCGGCCTGCTGCCTGGGCTGTTGTGGAGACCAGGTAGAGTCTCCACAGAAGGGCTTGGCATGGGGCCGGGTAGGGAGTAAGTGCCCAATGAGTGTCCCCTGCTAGGAGATGACACACGCTTTCAGCCTTACCACACGGTCTGCGGGGCTCTCATGACGCCCCCGCTGTGTGTGTGTGTGTGTGTGTGTGTGTGTGTGTGTGTGTGTGTAGCTGGAGGACCAAGGAGATACCACCCCTCCCCTCTGCTCACTCAGAGCAGTGGTAGCACTTGTTGGTGAGGGTGGGGAAGACTGTGGAGGGGTTCTTCATCTGGTCAGAAAACGGAGGTTCCCCATGAAGTAAACCTAATAAGTAACCTAAGCAGTGGTCATCCTTCCCATCCAGTTGCCTGCCTGCCCACCCACCCATCCATCCATGCATCCATCCATCCTTCCTTCCACCCATCCATCCTCCATCCAACCATTCACCCACCCATCCATCCATTTTTCTTTCCATTATCAACACATGCATCCATCACCCATCCTTCCATCCACCCATCTGCCTTTCCTCCCTTCTTCCGTCCATTCGTATCTCTGTTTTACTTGATTCCTTCATTCTCTTCATCCGTATTTTCTTCCCTCTGGGCATCCATCCACCTGTCCATCCGTCTATCCATCCATCCATTTTTCCTTCCTTTCATCCATCCATCTGTCCATCCATATGCCCAGTTCATCTGTCTGTCGGTCTGTCCATCCATCCAACAGGCACTGGATTTGTTTTTCAGATAAACTTATTTACCCGGCGGCATTGGGTCTTCGTTGCTGCACGCGGGCTTTCTCTAGTTCTGGTGAGCGGGGGCTGCTCTTCATCGTGGTGCACAGGCTTCTCGTTGTGGTGGCTTCTCTTGTTGGGGAGCACGGGCTCTAGGTGCGCGGGCTTCAGTAGTTGTGGCACGTGGGCTCAGTCATTGGGGTTCGCAGGCTCCGTAGTTGTGGCGCACGGGCTTAGTTGCTCCGCGGAATTTGGGATCTTCCTGGACCAGGGATCGAACCCGTGTCCCTTGCATTGGCAGGCGGATTCTTAACCACCGTGCCACCAGGGAAGTCCAGGCGTTGGATTTTGCACTGAGGATGTAGCAATGAACAAAACAGCCCCTGCCATCAGAGAGTTCCTGTCCGGTCAGGAGGCCTGTGCATTGTGAAGGAGCTGAGAGGAGATAGTGGGTTATCCTGTAACTGGTGTAGTGAGCACCTGCTGTATGCAGCATTGTGATCAATGAAGGAAAAGGCATGAGGACCTCACAGTGGGTGTGTCTGTCGGACAGAGGGTGTCAAAAGGGGGCGTGATCAGTTCTGCCTTGCAAGGGAGGGAATACCTGAAGGGCTCTTAAGGGCTGTGCAGGAGTTGGCCGGGTAGGGGAGGGAGAAAGGCTGATTCAGGTGGCGGGAGCTGCACAGGCAAGTTTGGGGACATCTACACCGTTGAGGAGCACCTGGGGGAGTCATGGAGGAGGAGGACTTGGAGGTTGGGGCCAGAGTGAGGGGTGGTTGGGCCCCTTGAGGGAAACCTTGGGAGTTGGGGAGGATAAACATAGGCAGAGAACATGGGAGGGGGGTCATTTCAGGCCAGCTGGGACTCCAGATGTATGCTAGCTCTGCGATGAGCCCCAGGAGGAGGGGACTCATTCATTCACTCACTCACTCACTTATTCACGCAGCATTTCCTGCGCGCTGGCCGTGTCCTGGCGCAGGGGATACAGCAGGAAACAAGACAGGCAAGGTCCTGCTCTCACAGGCTCACAGTCTAATCGGAGGCCTCACACGTTAAACCTAAATCAGTGCCACGAGAATTCCCTGCTGGGTAGTGAGAAGTGCATAATGGAGAAAATACTGCAGGAGAGGGGGTTGGGGGGGATGGCCTCTCCCAGGAGGGGGCACTTAAGCAGAGGGCAGTGGAGAGAGTAGCTTCCAGGCAGAGGGAACAGCATGCACAAAGGCCCTTTGGTGGGTGCGAGCCTGGCCTGCTGGAGGAGGTGGTGCCTGGTCCAGGCTCTCAAGCACCCCTGTCACTTGGCTTGTGGTGAGGGGTGAATAGATTACAGGGGTGACATCAAGAAGTCAGAGGTGGAGGGGGCTTTACCAGGATTTGGGGTGTTTTCCTGTGGGTGCTGGGGAGCCACTGAAGGTTGTTGAGCGGGGGAGGCTTGTAAGCATTGTTCTTGGGCAGCAACGTGTAGGATGGCCGGGGGAGGCCAAAGCTCTGGGGCCGGAAGCTTCTGGGAATGCTGAGTCAGTGCAGTTAATGCCCAGGCTTTAAGGTCAGCCAAGCCTGGGGCTGAATCTCTCCCCTGCTGTGAACTAGCGATGTGACCCAGGCAAGGTACTCATGCTCTCTGACAGCCTCGGGTCCTCACCTACAGAATGTGCATGAAGGTTGTGCCTGTCTCTGGGGTCGTCATGGAGATGCCAGGAGGTGTTGTGTGTAAGCAGCCTAGTCCCTGCATGTGTAGGAGCCTCACATCCATCCTGGCAGCTCCCCAGGCCCCGCGAGAACTGTATATGAGTCGTGGGTAGACGCAGAAGGCAGGAGGGCAGCTCCGCTGTGTCCCACGAGGAGGTGTGCAGAGAGATGTCTCAGTTTACCCCGTTGCAAAGGGGCCTGGGGTCTCCCGCCCTCCCCGGAGAGAGAACACGCCCGAAAGAGTTACACGGCCCCCAGCCCGGCAGCCTGTGTCGTCGAGCTGTGCAGGGCCTGGGCATCCGACAAGCCAAACAACTGTTTTCGACTCCCTGCAGCGTGGCTGCCAAGTGGAATCGCTTCCACGGTCAGCTCCGGCGGGAGGGGTAGAGGGGACACCACTTTCTCCACGAAGGGAGGTCACACGGCTGGGAGTCAGGAGTGCAGCCTGCAGAGTGGGGGGGGGGGGGGGCATCTCTGGCCCCCACCAGGCCGGCAGGGCGCCCACCTCGCGGGCTGCCAGGCTGGCTCCGGGTCGGCAGGAGTGGAGGGAGGCGGGCGGCTGCGTCGCGGGGCATCTCTCCCTGCAGGCATCGGCAGGCTGGAGCCCGCTGCTCTGGCCTTGGCAGGGTGAACACAGAGCGAATCAGCGCGGCCTCCGCGGTGCCAAGGCTGGGAGTAGGCTCGTGGCTCCTGTTCAGCTCCTGCGGGCCTGGGCCTCTGTGCCCGCCTGGCTTCCCCCCGCCCTGGCCCCCCTGCATCCCCACATTCTCTGACAGCGACGGCTAATTAGAGCTAATGTTTATCAGGGGCACTTGCTGCGTGCCAAGCGCTGTGCAAAATGTTTTCATATATCCTAAGTCACTTAACACTCACAAATATCATTCATGTTTTATGGAGAAGGAGACGGAGGCACAGAGAGGTTAAGTAACTTGCCGAAGGTCACACGGCCAGCAAGTAGTAGATAGAGCTGGCTCCAGAGTCCATGCTTTTAACTTCTTCACGAGACCACCTCCTGCAACGAATAGTGAGAGTGCAAACCTCAGCCCACAGTCCCAGGTGTACAAGAGATGACCTTTTCCTTAAAGTAAATCTGAGTATAATTCTTTTGGCCCTTTCCTTGTGGTTGCGTGCTGGCTGCCACAGTTCCAGGCACTACGTTCCCCCAGGATAGCATCCAAAAGCAGGATGGGAAAGGGTAGGGGGCTCCCTTGCCCTTTTCTCTTTGGGGCACGGGTGTTTCCCTGAAGATTTTAGCAAACTTAGGTCCACTTTTGCAGGCTTGGCCACATGCCCGTCTGTAATTGCAGGGGTACTGGGAACACGAGTGTCTGACCTTCTCAGAATTTATGCGGGGCAGGCTGTGCCATCAAAAAAGAAGAGGGTAGCGTTGGCTGGTGGGGGAGCAGCCCAGTCAGCGTGATCTTCAAGCAGCCCTGCACTGTAGGGGATGCTGTCTCCATTTTACAGATAAGGAAGCTGAGGCTTAGTGATAGGGGCCTTGTCTGGCCTTTGACCCCAGGTTGGCCTTGAGCAGCTGGGCTGGGTGGCTTTCCTCCTTGTTCATGTTTTAGAGTTGCAACTCCAGCTGGGGGTCAGCCTCTGGCAGGCCGGAACAGGGCTTATTTGTCTTTTGGGCATCCTCGTCTGACTCAGGAATGAGCATCTAGAAGGTTCTAAATCACCTTGTACTGTACTGGAAGGGCTTGTGTTACCCATGCCCCTTTCGTTTGCAAATGCCACAAACCCAATTCCAAAAGGGCATTTGTTGCCCCACGTAAGTGGTGGGGGTGAAGGTGGCCCCAAGCACTCTTGGACCCAGGCTCATCCACCTGTCTCCATCCTCAGCTCTGCTTTCTCCTGTGTGGAATTCATTCTTGGGCAGCTTCTCCTCACATGTCAGAGACAGCTAAGAACAGTTCTAGGCTGGTATCTAGCGACTCCAAAGAGGGATGGGGAGAGCAGTTCCTAGCAAGTGTCCCAGGGAAGATTCTGATTGGCTCGCCCCTGTAAAGGGAAAAGGAGTGTGTTGGTAGACAGGCCCACTAGGCTGGGGAGGGACGGATGCTGGTTAGATAAAATGAAAAAAGTTGCTTACTCCAGATGAGTGAGTGGAAGGACAGAATGATGGAAAGATGAAGGATGGATGGATGGATGGATAGAGGGACAGATGAATGAGTGGATCGATGGATCGATGGAGGGATGGAAGCATGGGATGATGGGGATAGATGGACGATGGATGTTTGGGTGGATGGTCAGATGGATGGAAAGATGGACAGATGAATGGATGCATGGTTGAGTGTGCTGATGGTTAGACAGATGGGTGCTTAGATGGATGGATAGATGGGCCAATAAATAGGTGGATGCATGGTTGGAATGGGGGGTGGCTGGCTGGCTGGCTGGCTGGCTGTAGCCCCTCCTCCTCCTGTCCCTAGGGGCTCCCTGGGCAGAGCTGCCTGTGTGAGCAGTATGATGGCTCCACTGGGTCTTCCTCTCAGGCAGCGAACTGCTTAGGCCTCAAAGCCCATTGAAACCTTCAGAGTTTCACTTCTGTATCAAGGTCATTTCTGCTCCTTCCTCCTGCGAGTGTCTTTAATAACACTCTTTCCTCAGCACAAGACGAGGCCTGGTCATCTTAGAAAACTTGGAAGATTTAGGAAAACTTTAACCATGAAGCACATGGAGAGTCATCATGGTACTGGCCTCTAGGACCCCCGGTGCTGCCAGCTGGTGGGTGTCACTCTGTGCCTTTTTTCTGACGGCTGCAAGTGCCAGTGCCTGGCGGCCCCTGTGCCCTTGGTTTAGCGAGTGCCAGGCTGCTGGGGCCTGGGCCCAGCCAGACTTGCTTCCACGCAGTTGGGGAGATGCTTGCTTCCTCCCACTGGGGAGATGAACAGCGGTGACCTTTTTGGCAGGCAGATGAGAACCAAGTTGTTGGCTCCTGGTACATCTCTTCAGAGGTACGTTTGTTGCCACAAGGCCACGTGGAGCCAAGCATTTTTATGACTTCTTTCTTGGGAGCTGCCTTCTAAACCCGAAGGAACACGTGAATCCCAAAGAAGCCACGAGGTGCTTCCCCGAGGGCCCGCTCTGAATGGGAATGTTCTGCCCATTTTAGCAGCAGTCTGTTCCCCCCGGGCGGGAGCTCAGACTACCCTGTCAGATACCCTCAGAGGGGCGGGCGGATGGGGGCTCAGGGTGTCGATGGGCCCTGAGTGTCTGGAGCAAAGAGGGACAGGCCTGCTCCCCGGTGCCTTGTCCTGCTTAGAGGATTTAGGCTTGGGAACAGACAGACCCTCAGGCCGGGTCTGTTGCCACGCGGGCCCTGACGAGGTCCGGCTGAGTTCCTGTGTGAGGTGTCAGGCAGAGAGAAGGCAGCCCCCTCCCCGCACCCTCACTTAGTGCTCCTTCTTAGGCTCTAGGAGTGGTGGTGGTGGTGGTGGGGTCCTGTCGAAACAGCAGCCCCCTGCCCTCAGATACAGCATGGTACTTGCCCTTCTGCCCAGAGTACCAGCTTCTTTTCATTGAATGCTCAAGTGTCACCTCCTCCAGGAGGCCTCCCTGACTACTCCAGCTGAAGAAAGCTTCTCTCCACCCTGGTTGCATCTTCAGGATCTCAGCCCTGTGTTTGTGTCCCTTCCGATCTGAATGAATGAATGGCTCCAGGCTCCAGCATGGGACGCACATGAGCAGGACACCCACGGCTGGGCTTCTGGGTGTGCGGCCATGGGTCATAGGGGGCGGTGGGCAGGGGACCTGCGCTCAGGGGCCTCTTGGGGGCTGCTGGCTGTGGCCGGACACCCCGCCCCGCCCCTGGCCTTGTGCTCATCAGTGAAATGCATGGGGAAGTTGGGTACCAGCCTTCTCGCTCCAAGATTCCGGGTAGTTACCTCCCTCTCTGCGTGCAAAGAGGAGGCGTCTGCCAAACCACATTTATCAGCCAATCATTAATTCATTCCCTCATTTTTTATTAATCGCTCTGCCGACCAGCCAGAGCTTCCGATGGGGATGAAAAGCGCCGGGGAGGTACCGGGTTGACAGAATTGCCGCCCCAAGCAAAGGAACAGGGAGCCGGAACCCAGCTGGGGCCCTCCAGGGGGGGCTGCAGGGGTCTGCTCTGCCTTTTGGGGTGTTTAGAACCGCTCCAGGGGCCGCCTTTGTCTCCTTTCATCGGGTAGGAATTGGTCTGACAGACTCGTGCGCGCACACGTCTGTGCGTTTGCGTGTTTGTGTTCCCATGTGTGTGCATGTGGCATGAGTGAGCAGTGTGTCGTGTGGGTGTGTGGTGTGTGCCCATGCAGAGCCTGTGCGCATAGTGTGTGTTCTTACATGAGTGGCTTGTGCACACGGAGGGGGGGCGGGCGGTGTTCCTGCATGCGTGGTACGTGTGTTGGCACAAGTGGTGCGTGTGTGCGTGCTGTGCATGGGTGGAGGCATTGGGAACAGACACACTGACAGGGAGTTTCTCCGGATGATTAATGGCCTTTGGAAGGAGGCGCCGTGTCCATCAGACGCTCCTGGCCCGTTCTGTGCTTGGCAGCCCGCCTGCCTCTGGGCTGAACCAGCCCAGGTGAGGCTGTGTTCCCAGCCCAGTGGCCCAGGGCCGGCAGGCCGGTCCCAGAGGGGACAGAGAGCCCCCTTCAGAGCTGCTTTCGGCTTAGCCTGCCCCAGGCCCTTTCTGCCTTGCCCCTCATACATGGCATGGACCACCTGGGCGGCAGCACGGACTGCAGCGCCTCAAATCCCCCACCACACTTGTAATAGATGCAAACTCCAGGGCGGCCCCCACCCGTAGGACCAGACCAAGGCCCCAGAATCTGCATTTTTAAAAAGTATTGCAGGGGTCTGATTCCGGAGGGCTTCAGACTACAACTTTGAAAAACCCACCTAGTGCTACAAGAGAAGCAAAGGCTGGGAAGGTGCCCTCCCCTGCCCCATCCTATATTTGCCCCTAGGGCAGCCACTCTCTCTGCCTCTCACTTGCTGTGTGACCCTAGGCAAGTCACGTTACCTCTCTGGGCCACTTTCTCATTTTTAATAATAATCCTGTCTCTTAGTAGCTTTGGGATCTTTCTGGGCCTCAGCTTCTTCGTCTGTGCAGTGGGGTTAATACTAGCACCAGCCTCCTCGGGTTCTCAGGTCCTTGGGAGGAGTGAATGAGTCATGCCTGAGGAGTCCCGTGGGCACCTAAATGACTGTCACTGCTGTTCCATGCCCTGGACATGGGATGTGTGGTTAGATGGGGCCATGTGGTGCACAGTGGGTGGTCAGGGAGGTGAGTATCATTCTAGGTCCTAATAATAGTATCTGAGCTTACCAAGCCTCCTACAACCTGTGACCTCATCATTCCCAGTTTACAGACAAGAAAACCAAGGCTCAGAGAAGTCACGTGACTCACCGAAGGTGGCTGGGCCCCAGAGGGCTTGATCCCAAAGCCGGTGATCTTACTCTGTCTGCCCTTGGCCTTCAGGCGGGACATAGGTTGAGGCTGCCAGGCCCCTGCTCCCCTCCTCCCCCTCCCCCAGCCCCCAGCAACCCTGGGAACGCCAGGCAGCGGACACAGCGGGGACGGGAGGGGCCGGAGGGGTTGGGAGGCGCTGGAGCCACAGCCGCCAGCAGATCCAGCCCAGCTGGGGGATTAGACCGCATCTGGCTCGGTTTACACCAGAGAAACAAAGGCGGCTGCCGGCGCCTTTATCTGGTGGGAGGGTTGGGAGGGGGCAGGAGGGGGGCTGCCCTCAGCCCTGTGGGGGACCTGGGTGGAAGGGAGGAGCGGAATCTGGGCCCCGATCCCGAAACTGGCTCCCCTACCCGCCCCTCGACCCGCAGGGAGGTGACCTCACTTCTCTGGATGGAAGACAGGGTGTTCCTGGGGTGGGGCGAGGTGGAGGGGGGTAGGCTGGGGCGGTGAGGCTGGGGGAGGGGGCAGGGAATCCTAGGAAACCCGGGGTCCCCGCAGCTGCCCTTCCCAGGCAACCTGCCCAGCCCGCGGTGGAGATCCCCAACCTGGGGGCCCGTGGAATGCGATTACTTCCCCCTCAAGCCACGGCCCCAGGCTCAGCACCAGGTCTCCCCTTTCGGTCACAGAAGGGGAACAGCCCGTAAAAGAGAAAATCAGAGCCCGCCCGAACCCCCCAGCCCTCCCTCAGCAGCAGGGAAGTGTTGGCTTTGGTGGGAGGTGGGGGGGCTGCGTGTTTCTGCCCCACTCCACCCCCCTGCCCCCCAAGGGAGTTCTGTCTCCCAGAGGGGTGGCTTCTTACCTCTCCCCGCACCCGACCGCTAGGGGGTGGGGAGGTGTTCTGGCCCCTCCCCATCAACAGGGGGCGGGGGCCGGGGGGTGGGCTCCCCCCGCTCCACCGCAGCGGGGCTGGGGTTGGCTCTGGCCCCTCCACGGGGAGGTGGCGCACCTCCCGCCCCGGGCAGCGCGGCGGCGCGGGTGCCAGGCTGGCGGAGGCGGCGGGTGAGTGCGCGGCTCGCCGGAGCCAGGAGCTGACCTTATTAGCCGGGGGCAGCTGTTCGCGATGCACATCTGGCAGCGGGCTGGGGCTGTACCCCCGCCCCCCGCCTGGCCTGGCGTTACCTTCCAGGAATGCTGGCAGCGCCTCGCGCATCTGCAGCGTGTTTCTGGGGGCAGCCGGCGTCCCCTCCGGCGCCTGGCCCGGGGCTGGGGGTGGGCGCCGCCCTGCCCGGATTTCCTGGCTCCTCCCTCCTCCGGCTGCCGGTGTGGCTCCCGGGCAGGCCCCCCGCTGGGCCGCGGGACGAAAGGGCAGCGGGATGTGGCTTTCTCCCCTGGGGCGGGAGACCTAGGGACCAGCTGCTTGGCCCCCATTGCAGAGAGGGAGAAACTGAGGCCAGGGCCGCGCGCCTCCCCTCTGGTGCCGCGGTTGTAGGGCGGATGGTGATTTCGGCGGTCTGAGTCTGATAGAGCCCACGGCCGGTTCATTATCACACCCCCTGTGGCATCGTCCTGGCTGGGTCTTCACCTCTGGCTGGCTGGGCTAGAAGCTCCAGGGCCTAGGGCCCCGCTGGGGGCACAGTAACGAAGGAACGGCGAAGTGAGCGCCCCAAGGCCAAGGCTGGGGACAGTCCAAGCTGCATAATGCACCCAGGAGCCCAGCCCGGCTCCCAGCCCAGCCTCCTCACTTCCGAGCTGTGTGACCTGGGTATGTGACTTAACTTCTCTGTGCCTCACCCTTGGCTGTAAAATGGGCTGCTCGGAGTTCCTAGTTCAAGGAGTGTGACGCTGTGGGTAACACAAATAGCTCAGGGCCTGAGAACAGGGAGGGACGCCATGGAACCAAGGGCTTCCTTGAGAGGAAGAGGAGGGCTGTGAAAACACACAGGTGTAGAAAAGAGAGAAGGTTGTGTTTTGGAGAGGGAACAGCAGGTGTGAGTGTCTGAGTCTGGAGTAAAGGTGGCCAGGTACGCTGGGGCCAGTGTGAAGGCTAGGAGGGTCTGCTCTTGGGTGCCAACACCCAGCATCTCTTGGACTTTGTGGCCAGGCCATGGGGAGCCCTTGAAGGTTCATGAGCAGGAGAGTGGCCTGGATGCCTGGGCAGCAGTTCCGTCTCCACTTGTGCCCCAGGAACTGTGAGGGGACACCCCCTGCTCCACACTGACCTTCCAGCTCCCACCAGGCTCCCCGGGACCTCTGCCCAGCTGCCTCTGCCACCCTTTCCTCAGGCCCTTTCTCCTCCTGCAAGGCCTCCTGGGAATCACATGCACCCTGAGCGCGTTTGTCACCTGGCCCTCACCCCAGGGGTCTTCAGTTTAAAGCTAGTCTCTTGTGGAGGGGGTGAGGGAGACTTCCCGAAAGGCTAGTGGACAAGGGGCCGTGGGCAGCGTGGCTGGCATGGACAGAGGCTTGGAGGAGGGGGTGAGCTTGAGCAGGTACACAGTCCAGGGGGCCTGTCCCAGTCAGGGCAGGGCAGGAGCCCCGAGAGGGGAGTTCAAACTCGCAGTTGACAGCTTTGGATGCACGCTTGGGGGTTTGCCTTATCCTGAAGGTACTGGGGACCTTTGAAGGTGGGTGAGTGAAGCTCCTTGGGGCAGGATGGGTCTGTTTGCTGCTCCAACCCCAGTGCCTTGAGTGGACCCGGGACATCCTAGGAGCCCCCTCATTACTTCTCGAGGGAATGAAGAAAGGGTGGAGGTGGGGAGCAAAGCCAAGGGCTTGGCCGCAGACTGGGCAGCGGGGAAGAGAGGACAGTAGGGACCTGACGCCCTGGGTCCTGGCTTGGGCCACCCAGCCGATGGTGCCGTCAGACCCAAGGCGGGGGAGCATTGGCCCATGGGCACAGGAGGACCCCCGGGTGGTGGCATCCTGCCAGGGACACTTTCTCTGCCCAAGTTCCCTGCCAGGCCCAGTCAGAAGAGCCTGAGGGCCCGACCCTGGCCTGGCGCCATAGGGCACCTGGGGGGCCACCCTCCAGCCCAGCCACCCGCCAGCCTGCCCTGACCTCCCCCAGACACCGCGTCTCTCCCACCAGCATCTGCTGCCTGCTTCCTCCCTCCCCCAGCGCCTGTTTGTTTTTCTTCCAGAACCATTGCCTCCCACGAAGGCAGTCATCCAAGGGGGGGTGGTGTTCTGGAGACATCCCTCTGCCCTCCGAAGCCCATCAAGCCTCACAGCCATGGAGGGGATGGTGTGGGAGGCTCAGGCCCTGGGCGGCAGGCGGCATCCTTGGGCGCCGGGGTTTCGTCCGCCTTGGCTCCTGGTTCTGCTGGTGGAATCCTGACTGTGCGTGAGAGGAGCCCTCACCTCCGTGTGTCCTGGAGAGGGGCTCTGGATGACCCTCTGCTTGTCTTGGTCCCTCTCCCTGCTCCCCCTTGTCCACCCTCTGCCCGCTCAGGCAGGATTTGGTCAGAACCCCCGCAGGGGTGGGCTCCAGGCTGGGCTGCCGGGCTCTCCCTGGTGGTCCAGCACCCTGGGCCTGTTGAGAGCAGAGGCACGTGCATCACGCGCCCTTTCCTCTCCCCAGGCCCTGGCTGCGCCCCCCTTCTTCATTTTCTCCTTTCATTTAGTCACTGCATCCAGCTGACACCTAATGAAGACCTACTACGTGCTGGCCGGCGAGACCCGCCCAGCGGAACTGTAGAAGGGCAGCAGGGAAGGTGTCCTGAGCAGAGTGGGCTTGCAACAGACCGCCGTGACTCACATGGAGAAAGGGGGCCAGGTGGCTGAGGCGCCTACACGGGGACAGAAGTGTGTTGAGTGAGGTACAGGGTGTGAGCAAAGCAGTCAGAAATGCCCCCCGCCACTCCCCTGGGCAGTGTGGACAGGGGGGGTCGGCAGGGGTGGGGACCAGGGGCTTCTGGAAGAACCCTAAGAAGGGATGTGGACGCATCCCTAGCTGAGGATTCTTGCTGGCCCTGCGCCTCCTTTGAGCCTCTCCCTGGAGCTCGGGCTCGGGCTCCTTCAGGGCCAGACACCTTTGCCCCTGAGCCCCAGCTGCAGCTCTCCAGGGAGGCCATGACCACCGTGCAGGAGGGGACCTGGGGCCGGGAGGCGGGGAGGGGCACAGCCACAGGGTGGGGGGCTTCTTCTGGGTAACCCCGTTCCCCTGTGAACACAGTGGGGTGGCGTCACCCGCGGTCTGTGATTTTTTAATTTTTTTTTTTAAGTTGTTTGGGTGCCTTAAAATTTTTTTTTCATTGAAGTAGAGTTGATTTACAATGTTTTATTAATTTCTGCTGTACAGCAGAGTGATTCAGTTATACATATGTATGTATATATATAAATTCTTTTTTAATATTTTTTTCCATTATGGTTTCTCACAGGATATTGAATATAGTTCCCTGTGCTCTGCAGTAGGACCTTGTTCATCTATTCTGTATACAGTAGTTTGCATCTGCTAACGCCAAACTCCCAAGCCTTCCCTTCCCCCCTCCCCCTCCCCCTTGGCAATCCCAAATCTGTTCTGTCTTTGAGTCTGTTTCTGTTTCGTGGATAAGTTCATTTGTGTCATATTTTAGATTCCACATATAACTGCTATCGTACAGTATTTGTCTTTTTCTGACTGACTTCACTTAGTACAACATAATAACCTCTAGTTCTGTCCGTGTTGCCGCAAACGGCATTTTTTCATTCTTTTTTATGGCTGAGTAATATTCCATTGCGTATGTATATACCACATCTTCTTTATCCCTTCATCTGTCGATGGACACATTTAGGTTGTTTCCATGTCTTGGCTATTGCAAATAGTGCTACTTTGAACATAGGGGTGCATGTATCTTTTTGAATTATAGTTTTGTCTGGATATATGCCCTTGAGTGAGATTGCTGGATCATATGGCAACTGTATTTTTAGTTTTTTGAGGAACCTCCGTATTGTTCTCCATAGTGGCTGCACCAATTTACATTCCCCCCAGCTGTGTAGGAGGGTTCCCTTTTCTCCACACGCAGTCTGTGATTTTGCCACTTGCCGTGGTTCAGCCTAAATCTGTCCTCCACTCTGGGCCCCGTGGTCCTGGATCATAAAACCCCACCCTGGAATCCTGAAGATCCCAGATCCCAGAATGAGGGGCCTTTAGGCTGGCAAGGGGTGGAGTCAAGAATCTGTTCCATTGGATCCCAGGACAGATAAGCAGCCCATCAGGACAGCGGTGAGACCTGTCAGTCTGGAAAGAACACAGAGCCCTCAGGGCTGGAAATGTTCTGTCTCAATCTGCTGGGTACAGGGTATGTCCCTCTGTACCTAAGCACTGGGCAGGATGTTGAACTGTGTGCATTTAACTATTTATAAAAGTCTGTAGCCTGCTGGGAAGACACAGGCTCGAGGGCCTAGAAAAATCAGGACTGTGGGCCTGTGGCATCATCGGTGAGCTGGGTGACTTTATGTGTCATTGAGCCTCAGCTTCACTGTCTGTAAGGTTGGGGACGTGGGTGCTGTCTTCCTAGGGCTCTTGGGAAGATGAAGTAAGTGAACACACGTGCAGTGCTCAGCGGCTGTCGCGGTTCTGATTAAACGTGTAGCCCCGGCTGCTTTCCGTATACCCCATAGTAATTGGCCACACTCTCCCTGTGGGTGCCAGGCTGGGTCCTTCACCGCACAGATGGCAGATGAGATGCTCTGACCCTGCTTTTGACTGTCCAGGCTCACTTTTGAAAAATGCCTTATTAATGACGTCTGAGGTCCTGAGACCCTGGAGCGTCGGTCCAGCCCAGGGTGCATGAGGAAGCAGGTTCCCATCTTCCTGGGTGGGGTGGGGGGGGCTGTCATAAGCCTTTGAATTCCCCCTTTGGGGGCAGACAGACCCGGGTATGAACCTTCAAGCTGTGTGCTACGGGCTCACTGCTTTCCCTCTCTGAGACTCAGTCTTTGCATCAGTAAAATGGGGCTGGTGATTCCCACTCTGAAGGGCTGTGGTGCGGACTCAACGCAGGAGCCCCAGCCAGGCACCTGGCACTTTTAGATGCTCACTGCAGTTGTGTTTCCTTGTGCCGCCTCCCATCCCTGCACACCTCTCCCCAGGTCAGCTGTGGTGGGGCTATTTACACCACGGGAATTGGTAGCTGCTATGAATCAGAGTTGTTCTTTTTCTGTTTTTGTCTTTTCAGAAAGCTGGTTGTTAAACATTTACCCGACACCACTGGGAAGGGAGTATCAGTGAGTCTCGGAAAGAACTGTGTCTTTTACCTGGTGTGTCCCCACTAGTGCCTTGACTTGGGAATATGTCACACAGTTAGTGACAGAACAAGGATTCAAGCTGAGGTCTGCAGGAATCCAGAACTCTTTGCTTTAAGTCCTCAGGCCTGCAGAGATGGTCAGGGAGGGCTTCTTGGAGGTGGCGGGGCTCCCAGCCAGCCTTTGAAGGGTTCTCTCGCACAGCTCTATCCCCCACTCTGGCTTTAGGACTAAGGATGGGCCAGCCACCCTTTATGGCATTCTCCTCAAGCGCCCTCTGGCCCGGAAATGGGCAGCCCGCCCATCGTTTCTGGTGGCTGCAGGAGGGAGCCAGCCCCTGGAAGGCCACTGACCCCTCCCAGTTGCTGCCTGCGCCCCCAAGTCCAGCCAGGTCCCTGTCTGCTCCCCATCACCCCAACACAGCCCCCGCCCCCCGGCCTGCCTGGTCTGCCACCGTTGGGAAGGAGACGTGTGCCCATGGCCCGTGCTGGGGCTCCAGGAGCAGGAGGTCCAGGCAGTGTCCCTTAGAAAAATCCAGTTGCCCGCATTACCAGGGGATTCCGATATGACTGGTCTGGGGTGAGGCCTGGGTGTGTTTGTAAAGTTCCCCACGGGGTTGTAATGGGTAGCCAGCAAGGGAACACACGAGGGTACCAGTTTCCTGTGGCTGCTATAACAAGTGAACACAAACATAGTGGTTTAGAACAACACCCATTTATAATCTTAATTGTGTTGGATAATATCTGAATAGTAATGTCCAGAGGCCAGCAGTCCAAAATCAGTCTCGGTGGAAACTCACATCAAGGTGTCAGCAGGGCTGGTTCCTTCCAGAAGCTCCAGGGGAGAATCTGTTCATTCTCTTTTCCAGCTTCTAGAGGCCACCCCAAGGGGGAGAGACATCAGAAGACAGCGGGTATTATGGGACGCACATCCCTCTGACCTAACAGTTCTGCTGCTGGGACTGCGTCCCCTGCTGTTACCTTCACCCAGAGGGGCCCTCGGTG
>RJWK010043082.1:0-18897 GCA_004363435.1 Platanista minor
GAGTGGCATGGACATATGTACACTACCAAATGTAAAATAGATAGCTAGTGGAAAGCAGCCACATAGCACAGGGAGATCAGCTCGGTGCTTTTTGACCACCTAGAGGGGTGGGATAGGGAGGGTGGGAGGGAGGGAGATGCAAGAGGGAAGAGATATGCAGATATATGTATATGTATAACTGATTCACTTTGTTATAAAGCAGAAACTAGTACACTATTGTATAGCAGTTATACTCCAATAAGGATGTTAAAAAAATGAAAAAAAAAAGTAACAGAATAAAGCAGTTGTAAAAAATAAATAAACAAATAAATTGTTGGACTATAACATCAATGTTGGGTATGAAAGTTGAAGATGGACTCTGGGGAGAAGGTCAAGGAACCAGAGAGCCTACTGAGTTTAAAGAGTTCCTATAGTGAGAATAACTAAGTGGGAGTATGGGAAGTTTTGATCTAAGATGTTTTGATCAGGTATATCTTGACTGTATAGGTGAGGTGCATCTGTGTGATGATAGCAAGGTTCAGGTTACTTGTGTAGCTGAAGGGAAATAAAGTTCGTTCAATATGATGAGATCAAGGAATAGAATAATCTGGGTTCTAAGGGATTGTCGGTGTAGACTGTGATATTTCCTGGAACTATGGTGGCACTTGGGATAAACATCATCAATGCAAAGTTTTGTAGAGAGTGAAAGTTATGCCAGAGAGCTTGATTGACAGCAGCAATAGTGAAGAAGGAGGAAAGGCTAAATGGCACAGATTCTATTTAAGTGGGGATTATCTTTTAGAAGACTGGAAGAGTAACCGTCTCTGTGCTGATTGGCTTTACTGTAGTAATAACAACAGCAAAACTCTGAATGAATACCTGAAAAAGACCCATTTTTTTCTCTTGTGTCATGTGTTGGCAACTGTTGGCAGCATGTTTCTACAGCTCTGTTGTATGTGTCTTCTCATTCCAGGACCCAGGTTGAAGAAAGAGTCTCTATTTAAAATGTGCAGCTTTTATAATATACAGGAAAAAAGTGCAAGAGAAAGAGTGATGGAATTCGTGATTTCAATTTGCCTATTTTAACTTGAGCCAAGTCTGCCAACGAGATAGGGAGCTATACTCTATATAGAGGGAGAGATGTGCTGTAAACCTTATGGCAGCTAGTGGACATGTAAAATCCTCTTTTTTATAAGGAGGTGGAAGTAAATAGTTGGGAATGCTAGTACCATCTACAGTTGGGAAGCAATAGCCAAGAGAATGACAAATCCTACTATTTCCCTGAGATTGAGAGGTGAGGAACAATGAATAGCTTCCATTTGAGAGTGTACCTTTATTTCTTGTAAAGAAACAGTCTTAGTCTTTGAAAATCTAATTCCTTCTTCTTTCTGTAGGATGAAGTTTTATTAATTATCACCTTTTTAAAATTAAACATTCAGTTTCTCATTTTCAACTAGGTATAATTCCTAATTCATCTTTCCTAATACAAAATTATGTTCTTGATTGCATTACCTTTTCAAGCCACCAGCCTGTCTCTTTTTGGTCTTTTTAATATAAAACCTTTTTTATTGTTTACTCACTTTTCACCCCTTAACTTTTTTGTTTTTTAATTATAACTTGGACCATATTGGGACTCATTTCCAAACATTTTGTTGTTAATATGCTCCTAGTACTTCTCATTTTTTTCTTCTTTTTTCTTTTCTCTCTTTTTAAAAGTGTTGAAAAGTTCTTTTTAACCTTTTTCCTCCTCTTGGCTTTTATGAAATATTTCTTAGTTCTCTCACCTCTGATTGCTCCATTTCTATCTGCTTTCCTCGCTTTTCTTTCTTCCGGTCTAAGTATGGGTTTCCCTCATTATTCTCTCTTTATCTCCCTTGCACCTCCTGCTTTTCTCTCTCAAGTTCTATTCCCCAGCCCCTGCCTACCGCCTTTCTCATTCCTCTCTCTTCATCTTTCTTCCTCTTCTCTTTTTTTATAGTATGGTAATATACAGGAAAATTTGTGTTTTGAAAATGTGCTGTAAATTATGCTGTGGAGTGTGTGCACTCCTGGTTGAAAGAAGCTTTTTATTATGAAACTCCAGGATAAGCAGAACACAAAGCTGAGTGGTCCATCACAATAGATTTTTAATTTGTTTCTCCATATTAGTGTGCTAGGCATTTCTAGTGGGAGAAGTGAAAGGCATGGACTATGCTAGCCAGGTCTGAGTGCCTACTGTTTATTCACTTATTTGTGTCTTTGGTAGTTGATTAACCTCTATGTACCTCAGTTTCCCTACCTCTAGAGTGTCAATAATAATGGGAATTATTTTACAGGGTTATAGTGAGTATTAAATAGTTATATTTCAAGCTCTTAGAACAGAGTTTGGCTCACGTAAGAAATCAAATATTTTTAAAATTATTTATAAGGTATATTTTCTATAATAATCTTCTATGATAAAATCTTCATTAATTTTTCCCTTTTCTATAAAATTAAGCCAAACTGCTAATCCTGGTCCTTAATAATATGATTATAACTTCCCCTTCTGATATTCATTTTTCTAAGATGTCTCATGTTCATGACCAACTTCTGGCTCAATTTGACAGTGTGGTGTGTATTTTATCACTCGAAGTACTGGGATATTGTGTACACATAATAAATGTTTGGAAGACGTGAACATGAATGCCATTTGCTCTCAACTCCACGCATTTGTTGTGTTTTTGTACAGCAGTATACCTCCTGTTTATTTTCTACCTGTTGATATCATTCTTTTCCTTTTCATGTCTGTCCGGAAACATTTTTTTTTAAATCTTCTCAGTGAAATTCCATACTACATTCTGGGGATCATTTTTTTTAATGGACCTAATCATAGTTAGGGATAAAGTTAGTTGAACTTTTCTTCCTACTCTTTCATGACTAGGTTGTGTCTTGTTAGCTATTGAAGTCACTGTCAACCCTTTGATACCAAGATTTTGTGATTATCTGTTTCTCCTGTAATAGTTTTTCCATAAATGTTTGCTATCCCTAAAGTGGAATAAATATCTCTTCCCCTATTTGCTCATTATATTTACTACAGATACTTTATGCAGTTATTTAGAGTGAACTGCCTTGTTTTTATCTTTGCCACTTGAACCTTTGAGGAATAGTGATTGAGTCACTTATGTTTGTATTTGTATTCTTCTGTTCCCTGTCCTAGATCTAGGTAAATTTTTACTTAATCAACTGAATGATTTATCAACTAGAAAGTGATCAAATATATTTTCAGATGAAATGATTCAGGGAATGGTATGAAGTTTTAGTCGAATATTCTCTGGAGAAACCACCTTCTTAGATGAAGGAAAAGTGTTGGAGATTTCCAAAAAAGAATATCTGTAGCTCTGTAAAAATTTAACATTTATTCTTTCTATGCTTTTTGAAAATATGTCCTACTAGACTATGATCTCATAGAGTGTAGGATTGTATTTGCATCTCTTCTTTGTAGCTTTGGTTGTAATTTTATGTATACATATATGTACATATAAAATTACATTTTATATGAATTGTATATGTAATTGTTTGGTTATGACTAAGTGCACTGGTATTTTATATCAAAAACTAATTTCTAAGCTTTATAATATTTTAACATGGTGTTATATGGGGTGACTTCAAAAATACTTTTGCCTTTGAAGCATTTACATTTTTTTTTTTCTGGACACATACTTTGGATGTTATAGAACCAATTGAAAGAGTGAAGGTGCTGGTAATACTGGTGGCACTCTACAGAGAAGTAGAGACCAATACACATGTGATCAAATGTATAAATCAAGTTATCTTTGAAAGTTTTTACAGTATGGTGAAACCAAAAAAGAAGCAATAAGAACCCACATCCCTATATTTTGGTATCATTTTTTATATTTTTGTTAAAACTGAAATGGTGAGTGATGACGATCACAAATATACCAGTATTCTGTTTTTCAGGCTTTGTAAAAACAAAACAAAGCAAAATACCACAAGCCATTAATTAAAAGTACACAAGCTCTTCATTCTTCAATTGTTTTAAAAAAGCCCATTCCTGCGTAGGATATTAGAAGCTGGGACCATGAGTTAAATTGGTGTAAATTTGGAAACTGGTCTACCATTTATACTTGTGATCTTTGGAAAGTCATATAAATTCTCATAGCCTCAGTTTCCTCATCTTCAAAAAGGAGACAATGATATCTGCCTTTATAGGGATGCTATGATTATTAAACGAGATTCAGTACAAGGTGTATCTGATGCAGTAATAGCATCAGAATTATTCTGTGTTCTACAATCAGCATCTGTCATTGTGATTTTTATACTATATAACTGGGATAATTATTCCCATTTATATTCATAATTAGGAGTGCCTATATTCAGAAATTGGGGAAATATATGATATTCTCTTATTTAATATTCTTTTTTTTTTTTTTTTTTTCCGGTATGCGGGCCTCTCACTTTTGTGGCCTCTCCCGCTGCGGAGCACAGGCTCCGGACGCGCAGGCTCAGCGGCCATGGCTCACGGGCCCAGCCGCTCCGCAGCATGTGGGATCTTCCTGGACCGGGGCACGAACCCGCGTCCCCTGCATCAGCAGGTGGACTCTCAACCACTGCGCCACCAGGGAAGCCCTTATTTAATATTCTTAAGAATCATGTTATATCATGATGTGCGTGTTTCAGTCAGTGCTTATAGCAAGAGAGCTCTTCTATGGGTTGTGATTTAGTTTATATTTCTATTCTTTAGGCTAATCATAATATTTACTAAAATATTTTGTTCTTTTTTGCTTTATTAGAGCTGGTAAGTCCTGAAAGAGTGAGAGGAGAATTCCACTATGTCAAATGCACACTTGTGGGATTTTATAAACGTTGAAGTATACACAAACCTCTATGTACTAAGACCCTAATTAAAAGTGAATTTTTTTTTCAGGAAACGAAAACATTTTAGCATTAGGAGAAGAAGGTCAAAATACACGCATTTGGTGAAACTTGTTCTTTCTTTTGCAGGAATCTGTTAGCATTGGGTTTATAGATCTAACCTATACAATCAAGGAGACCAAATTTAAGTTGAGAAATAAGAGCTTCTAATCCATATGGTAGATTTTGGAATCAGATACCTTATCTTTTAGGCAACGTGGCTGGCTGATGCATATGGCAGATTTAGAAACTGTTTGTTTATCTTTCTCTTTGGTGTGGCAAAAAAAAAAAAAACACCGGGTTTTAGACACATCTTAAGGTCACTCATTCAGTTAGAAAGTATTTTGGAAAATGTTGTTTACCTTGGTTTGCCTTTGTCTTCTTGTGATTTGGTACATTTGCAATCTTAGATAGTTGTAGAATTTATGGAAGATATTGTTGCTGGTTGGCAACTGGTAGTGCCAGCAGCTGGGGCAGGGGTAGTGCCAGGTGCTGCAGCACTGGTGGTGGCCTCAGGTAGGAGGGTGCTGGAAGCAATGGTGCTGGACATAAGACCTGTAGTTCTGCTGGTAGAGGCAGCGGAAACTGTGGTAGTTACAGATGGAGGAGCAGTAGAAGTGGCTAGTGGAGCTTGAGAACTGGGGTTGACAACATTCTCAGGTGGTGGAGTAGGTCTGGGTGCTGGACCATGTGGGCGGTGGGGGTAGAGGAGTCTGTGGGTTCCATGACGACCCTGGTGACCACGTGGATTGGCAGAAGCTTGTCCAAATTTTGCAAAATGCTCTCTTGACTCATAAGGATGCATACGTTTAAATGGTTTAAAATGCTTTTCAGAACTTTCACTAGACTTAAGAGAATACAAAACAATTATTTTTATGCAGATGAGATGCATAAACTAGCTCATAATCAGGTTTTAATATGTAGCTATGTTATTATTTAAATTTGTGTAAATATTCTGACTTCATTTCAAAAGTTATTTGATGGCTGTGCCCACCAAGTAGAGAGAATTATGCCCTTTGGTGAAATATAAAGTAAACTGTATTACTGCTATTCTCAAAGCCTAATAGTTTTATTACAAATTTTCCCAAAATGTGTTCCACAATAAGTACTGTATTGAAAAGATTTTGGTAGTCAAATAACTATAGAAAAGATCTGGGTAAAGTAAAACACATTACTTTAATACAAGGCTTATTGGAATTGTTAATATGTCGATGACTATTTAGCATACCCAAAAGATATACAATATTTCCCAAACTTACTTCACCATGGATATGTTGTGTGTGAGTGTATGTAGCATTTCTTCATTCTAGTGTTTTAGTGTTTCATGGAGTATCTTTTGGGACATGCTGTTCTAATTTCCATCCTGGAAAAGAGCACAATGTATTCTACTGCTCTGAATAACAAGAATTAAAGGAGATTATAGGACTTTGCATTGCTCCTTTTGTAGACCCCTAATATGAGATGGATGGAGCATTCTATGAATCTGCATGTTTGGCATTGGCACAGAATCACAGATAGTAAAAGCTAGAAGTGTCTTAGATCAGTCAGTGTACATTTACCTAGTGAAAACCTCATGGCAGCAATGCCATGGGCAATTTTTATGGGCTTTAGTTACATGGACTTTTAACATGATATTTCCTTAGGATTTCAGTTTAGGCTCTTGTCTCTTATTTAGTCTTCACTGGCAGAAGTTAATCCTTGGGATTCTAAATATGACATTCCTCCTGCCTCCTCATGAAGCATTAGTTCTTAAAGTGAATAAATCCTGAGAAATAGTCAAATACCTGACTTTAAGGTGAAGGAGAAATACGTTGCCAAAAATTGTCACAAACTTTCAAGGTATGCTTGAAAAAAAATTTTTTCTAAATATCAGCACAATTTAGGTCATTAAACCTAGATAATGTCTATTCCATAGCATTAGAAGAAGGATAACTTTTTTGTTTTAAAAGGATTCACTTAGAGTTCTTGTCTTAGAATGTGGAAAAAAGAGAACAAGGGGATGTATCCCGATGATGTGACAAATATTTTCAGATAACATATCCTATCGGGCAGCCCACCTCCATTCTGACATTGAGTGGGGACTGTGAGAATTAGAAACGGCAGAGAGTGAAAGGGATTTGTCATTTTGAGAAGTCTTTCCTTATGATTATGAATTTTCTTTCCTTTTCCATTGAAAACCATTGATTTTGAGAAAATAACTTAGTATTTGCTCTTTTGTGGGATCATAGGAAATGTTCCATATTAAAAAGGCATCGATATTGATAAGGAGAAAGACATTTACAATGAACAAACAAATGTAGATAGTTTTTGGTACTGAAGACTGGATAAACTTTGTTTTTCATGTGCTAAGCAGTCCTACTGCCATTGTAGATGAATACGTATCTAAAAGTGAAGCAACTGGAGGCTAGGTTTTGCTGCTCACAGAACTATCCTCATTGGGTTCCTACTTGGTAACTGGGTGACTCTGGCTCTCTCTCTTAACATTTTCTTAGGTTGGGAATAAAAGAAAATCTATGTACCTTATCACCTCCTCAGATATAACTAACTTTTGATTATGAGTGAAAATGTAAAATGATAACCAGAAATATAAATAAAACTTACGTCTTTGTGGGGTTTTTGCTTTTGTGCACCAGCTGACTAAAATGAGATAAAGATTGAAATACAGTAAAAAAAAAAAAAAAAAAAGAGAGACCCAGAGCACATATGGCATTTTAAGAATACTGATTATAAATTCCTTATGAGTGCAAAATGTGGTTGAGTTAGGGTGAATAGAATGGGATAATATTTTAGAATTTTGGGTGTCATCATTAAACGTGAGGGACCTTCTAACAGTTTAGAGTAGATGGTTTATGAGCTAAGGGAATGATCAGTTTTTCTGGAGTTCTTTAAGCAAAAGAATTCCTCTTCTTTCACATTTCTCATGATTGTGTTGCCAACCAGTCTTCAGTTTCCAGGTAGTGCTAGGTTTGGCTCCCTTTATCAAAATAGCTGTCATTCACTCAGGTGCTAAACCTGAAGACCATTATGGAACCAATGTCTTTATGACTTTGATGTAAGGAAAAAACAGCCTGTCTTTCGTGGGAGCGAGAAATTGGTGACCCAAATAACTCTGGAATAGGGATATTTCAGAGAAATAGGTTATTTCTCACTGAATGAAAAATCCTCTTTGCTGCATTTTAGCATGGGACAAGAGGGAAAGAGGTGGTTCCCAGTTAAGAGAGCCCATAAGAAGTTGGTTGTTTATGCAGTGATACTGGATTTGTTTGCTGCAATAGCCTTAGACAAGGTCCCCTTCACCTTTTCGATAATGTAACTTAGATGCAGGCACTAGGTAAAGAGATCTAAACACGTAAGAGGATACCAAGTACAAGCCCTTAATGGGAAGTTATATATCATGTCTAGAATTTCTTAATTTATTTGATTCATGTGAAAACCTTTATATGGTTGCAAATTTATTTTATAGTGTTCCTTATAATCAGTTTTTTTCTTCACATATCTTTCTTTCTTTTTGAGGAGCCTACAAAGACTAAATGGTATCCAGGAATGATACTACAGAGGCAGAATCATAGAACACAATTTAAAATTATGACACTACAATGTCCTACATAAACATATTGGGAATTCTAAAGACTACCAATACGTGGAAAAATATAAAAGAAAAGTACTGATTGCATTCCAAGTTCAGCAAAAGATCACAGAGAAAATTAAATTAAGGTTTCAGGCAAAAATAAAATTAAAACAAGGTGTGTGTAGTATACAGCTATGTTGACATAAAACAATGAAATGGATGTACACTTTATGATTAAGAGCTGAGTAAGAAAATAAATATATCTAAAGATATTTGGTATTTACCGAGAAGCAAGCAGTGAAAGTCAAGATGACAGCAATCAAAATCAGAGCTTTCAAATGTAAAATAGATAGCTAGTAGGAAGCAGCCACATAACACAGGGAGATCAGCTCAGTGCTTTGTGACCACCTAGAGGGGTGGGATAGGGAGGGTGGGAGGGGGACACAAGAGGGAGGAGATATGGGGATATATGTATATGTATAGCTGACTCACTTTGGTATAAAGCAGAAACACACCATTGTAAAACAATTATACTCCAATAAAGATATTAAAAAAAAAAATCAGAGCCTTCGTCTTGTCTTAGGGTCTTCTAGAAGTAGGCAGCAAGAGATGCTTCATTGGTGGGGGGAAAATAAAATAAGTACTGATTTGTTTTTGCTAAATTTTAACCAAAGGAAAAACATTTATGCACATTATGCTACATCCATGGCACATATTGTATATATGGCATAATAAGGATTTATCAAATTTATAAGAAAAATATCAAGCCCAACAGATATATGCAAAGGATAAGAATAATGAATTCCAATAACATATGAGTAGTAGATAAAAATGTAGACAAAAGTCCTTGTTTCATTGTCAAGAAAACATATAGAACTTTCTTTTGGCCTACTATTTTACAATTACTAGGGAGTTTTTTAAGATGGTAAAACCAAAATATGGTCAAGATTGTGGTGACGGGCTTCCCTGGTGGCACAGTGGTTGAGAGTCCGCCTACCGATGCAGGGGACACGGGTTCGTGCCCCGGTCCAGGAAGATCCCACATGCTGTGGAGCGGCTAGGCCCGTGAGCCATGGCCGCTGATCCTGCGCGTCCAGAGCCTGTGCTCTGCAACGGGAGAGGCCACAACAGTGAGAGGCCCGCGTACCAGAAAAAAAAAAAAAAAAGATTGTGGTGAGGTTGATATCCTTGCATGCAGCCATTGATTCTTTTACTCGAGATAATTTTTTTGAAAATCAGGATGGCAATATGCAGAAGAAACATGAAAATATTCATACCTTTAACTTAAGGAATCTGTCTTGAGGATTACTCTTGATAAATTAACCAAGAGAAAAATATTTAAAAATTCATTCCAGTGTTACTTATAATTTAAAAAATATGGATACTGATATTGAAGACTTTGTAGAAATTTGACAAATGCTTATATTGATAAGTGAAAAGTTTAAATACGATACTGTATGTAAATTATCCAAGTAGATGAGAACTGGAAAATATAAGCAAGAATTAAAATAAGGGTGGTATGATGGTTTAATTTATAAGTGGAATTTCTGTTAGCAAAAACACGGTGTTTTATTGATTTATAATTTAAACACAAAAAAGAAATGAGAAAGGGCTTCCCTGGTGGCACAGTGGTTGAGAGTCCGCCTGCCGATGCAGGGGATGCGGGTTCGTGCCGCGGTCCAGGAAGATCCCACATGCTGTGGAGTGGCTAGGCCCGTGAGCCATGGCCGCTGAGCCTGTGTGTCCGGAGCCTGTGCTCCGCAACAGGAGAGGCCACAGCAGTGAGAGGCCAGCGTACCACAAAAAAAAAAAAAAAAAAAGAAGAAATTAAGAAAATGCTATTAAAATGGTCTTCTGGCTCTGATTTTGACCTCACAAATTTAAGACACTAGACAGAAAAATTTGAACATTTACTTACAACTTAAAAATGTGTATAGTTAGAAATATGAAATATATTAATCTTGTCATCATATTACTTTACTGTCTGCAAATGACTTTTAAGAATTTGACATTTCTGTTAAACTTTTTATTTTCTTTTGATATGATCATGATTGCTAGATTCTCTCATCCAAAGGAAATAAAAACAAACAAATGAAAACCTAAATCTCTTCAACTGCAATTCTTTGAGGGCTATTGTAAAATTATACCTCTTTTCATAATTTTGCATTCATATATCATATTTCAGTAATGAATCAGTTTGTGGGGGGGGGGGTCACTATTCACTTAACTAATTCCTCTCCCAAGGAAAAGTAGCAATGTAGGCAAATTAATGGCTAATTACTTATGACTACAAAATCTCAACTTTAAGTGTGACTACTTTTCTTTAAGTTACAACATTAAAAACATGATAACCACAACATTAATGGTGGAGAATTATTATCTTTTAACAATGACTTTATTCATTAGGGCATCTCCTTGTGATTTTTAAGGGAAAGACAGCAGATCAATAATCCTAAGAGTTGAACTTCAGTTGTCAAACTGTGGTCACATTCTTTAAACTATCTGAGGCCCATTTTAAAAATTTTAAAGTGATTAATTTATTTGATGAAATTGTCACATACCAATACCCCAAGAATAGAAAACCAAATAAATAAGTGTATCCTTATCATGTAAAACAGTCACTGTCTCAAGCAAAATATAAGACACACTTAGATATTTATATGTCTTTCCTTTTGTAATAAAAGAAATAAACAGAATGGAAACATTCAATTAATTAAAAACTCAGGCCTATTGATTTCTTGTGTAATTTAGTGAAATGTATAGATGCTTCTGTCACCGAAAACATTTTCATTTTTATAGGTGCAAAACTAAAATACTGATTCGTGTCTAAAAAGGGTCACTTTAAATCTATGGGATTCCAGAGGAAAGCTATGTTTATTATTATCAGGTTTACTGAAATTATTAGCACTTTACTAATAAAAGTGTATAGAACTTATAGGTTGATGAATTTATTAAAGAATTTCCATTTTTTGTATTTATATTTCCTTTCAAATGCATTATCCACTTGAACTCTTTGGAAAAAAGAGTTTGTGATTTCATAATAATTACACTAATCAGAAACTACATATAATCAAAGTCTAAAGAAAATTTGTTTAAGTTTTTGAAATTTAAAAAATGATACTGTAATGAAGGATCCTCTCTCTGGTTGTCCAGAAATGCAGCCTTGCCTTAACTTCTGAAGTCTGGAAGCTCAGAGAAAGAGTAGAGGTGATTCATGCCTTATAAAGGATTTTTTTTTCCTTTCCTTTATCCTTTCTATTTTATGCCTATTGCTAAGCAAGATATTATTATTATTATTTTAGCATTTGCTTCTGGGCTAATCCAAACTATTTCCTGAAGCAAAAAGGGAGTGTTATAAACTTCAAGGGTTGACATTTGTCCTTTTTAATTTTCCTGAGAAAACATCATGGTTAATTATCTATGCATCAGAAAAAGTGAAGGCTTACTCTTTACAATTTAAAAATAATATTTTGAGTCAATTTCTTTCCTTTATTTCCAATGTTTTCTTAAAGAACAGGATATTTTACTAAGAAGGCAATAATTACTGAAACGACTGCAAGCCCTAGGTCTAATGAACATTTTCATAATTAAGATTGTTATTTGCAATATTTGCCTTGCTACTAATGTTGTGTACTCTGAGCTGGAAGAAAGTATTAGAAGATGGTAGCTTTTTTTTTTTTGCTTTTAACATCTTTATTGGAGTATAATTGCTTTACTATGCTATGTTAGTTTCTGCTATGTAACAAAGTGAATCAGCTATATGTACACATATATCACCATATCCCCTCCTTCTTGTGTCTCCCTCCCATCCTCCCTATCCCACCCCTCTAGGTGGTCACAAAGCACTGAGCTGACCTCCCTGTGCTATGCAGCTGCTTCCCACTAGCTATTTATTTTACGTTTGGTAGTGTATATATGTTAATACTACTCCCTCACTTTGTCACAGCTTACCCTTCCCCCTCCCCATGTCCTCAAGTCCATTCTCTACATCTGTGTCTTTATTCCTGTCCTGCCCCTAGGTTCTTGAGAAACATGACTCTTTTTGAATTATGGTTTTCTCAGGGTATATGCCCAGTAGTGGGATTGCTGGGTCATATGGTAGCTCTATTTTTAGTTTTTTAAGAAACCTCCATGCTGTTCTGCGTAGTGGCTGTATCAATTTACATTCCCACCAACAGTGCAACAGGGTTCCTTTTTCTCCACACCCTCTCCAGCATTTATTGTTTGTAGATTTTTGATCATGGCCATTCTGACCAGTGTGAGGTGATAGCTCATTGTAGTTTTTTTAAATTAATTAATTAATTTGTTTTTATTTTCTTTGGCTGTGTTGGATCTTCATTGCTGTGTGCAGGCTTTCTCTAGTTGTGGTGAGCGGGGGTCACTCTTTGTTACGGTGTGTGGGCTCCTCATTGTCGTGGCTTCTCTTGTTGTGGAGCACAGGCTCTAAGTATGCAGGCTTCAGTAGCTGTGGCATGTGGCCTCAGTAGTTGTGGCACACGGGCTTAGTTGCTCTGTGGTGTTGGTATCTTCCTGGGCCAGGATTCAAACCCATGTCCCTTGCATTGGCAGGTAGATTCTTAACCATTGTGCCACCAGGGAAGCCCTCATTGCAGTTTTGATTTGCATTTCTTTAACGATTAGTGATGTTGAACATCCTTTTACGTGTTTATTGGCAATCTGTATATCTTCTTTGGACAAATGCCTATTTAGGTCTTCTGCTCATTTTTGGATTGGGTTGTTTGTTTTTTTGATATTGAGCTGCACAAGCTTCTTGTATATTTTGGAGATTAACCCTTTGTCACTTGCTTTGTTTGCAAATATTTTCTCCCATTCTGAGGGTTGTCTTTTCATCTTGTTTATGGTTTCCTTTGCTATACAAAAGCTTTCAAGTTTCATTAGGTCCCATTTGTTTATTTTTGTTTTAATTTTCATTTCTCTAGGAGGTGGGTCAAAAAAGATCTTGCTGTGATTTATGTGGAAGTCTGTTCTGCCTGTGTTTTCCTCTAAGAGTTTTATATTGTCTAGCCTTACATTTAGGTCTTTAATCCATTTTGAGTTTATTTTCGTGTATAGCGTTAGGAAGTGTTCTAATTTCATTCTTTACATGTAGCTGTCCAGTTTTCCCAGCACCACTTATTGAAGAGGCTGTCCTTTCTCCATTGTATATTCTTGCCTCCTTTATCAAAGATAAGGTGACCATATCTACATGGGTTTGTCTCTGAGCTTTCTATCCTATTCCATTGATCTATATTTCTGTTTTTGTGTCAGTACCATACTGTCTTGATTACTGTAGCCTTGTAGTATAGTCTGAAGTCAGGGAGCCTGATTCCTCCAGCTCCATTTTTCGTTCTCAAGATTGTTTTTACTATTCAGGGTCTTTTGTGTTTCCATACAAATTGTGAATTTTTTTGTTCTAGTTCTGTGAAAAATGCCACTGGTAGTTTGATAGGGATTGCATTGAATCTGTAGATTGCTTTGGGTAGTATAGTCATTTTCACAATGTTGATTCTTCCAATCCACGAACATGGTATATCTCTCCATCTGTTTGTGTCATCTTTAATTTCTTTCATCAGTGTTCTTATAGTTTTCTGAATACAGGTGTTTTGTCTCCTTAGGTTGGTTTATTCCTAGTTATTTTATTATTTTTGTTGCAATGGTAAATGGGAGTGTTTCCTTAATTTCTCTTTCATATTTTTCATCATAAATGGATAGGAATTCAAGAGATTTCTGTGCATTAATTTTATATCCTGCTACTTTACCAAATTCATTGATTAGCTCTAGTAGTATTCTGGTGGCATTTTTAGGATTTTCTACCTATAATATCATGTCATCTGCAAACAGTGACGTTTTACTTCTTCTTTTCCAATTTGCATTCCTTTTATTTCTTTTTCTTCTCTGATTGCTGTGGTTAAAACTTCCAAAACTATGTTGAATAATAGTGGTGACCATGGACATCCTTGTCTTGTTCCTGATCTTAGAGGAAATGCTTTCAGTTTTTAACCATTGAGAATAATGTTGGCTGTGGGTTTGTCATATATGGCCTTTGTTATGTTGATGTAACTTCCCTTTATGCCTACTTTCTGGAAAGTTTTTATCATAAATTGCTGTTGAATTTTGTTGAAAGCTTTTTCTGCTTCTGTTGAGATTATCATCTGGATTTTATCCTTCAATTTTTTTTTTTTTTTTTTGCGGTACGTGGACCTCTCACTCTTGTGGCCTCTCCTGCTGCAGAGCACAGGCTTTGGACACGCAGACTCAGTGGCCATGGCTCACAGGCCCAGCCACTCCGCGGCATGTGGGATCTTCCCAGACCGGGGCACAAACCCCTGTCCCCTGCATCGGCAGGCAGACTCTCAACCACCGCGCCACCAGGGAAGCCCTATCCTTCAATTTTTTAATATGGTGTATCACATTGATTGAGTTCCATATATTGAAGAACCCTTGCATTCCTGGGATAAACCCCACTTGATCATGGTGCATGATCCTTTTAATGGGCTGCTGGATTCTGTTTGGTAGTATTTTACTGAGGATTTTTCATCTATGTTCATCAGTGACATTGGCCTGTAGTTTTCTTCTTTTGTGACATCTTTGTCTGGTTTTGGTATAGGGTGATGGTGGCCTCGTAGAATGAGTTTGAGAGTGTTTCTCGCTCTGCTATTTTTTGGAAGAGTTTTAGAAGGATAGATATTAACTCTTCTCTAAATGTTTGATAGAATTCACCTGTGAAGCCACCTGGTCCTCTGCTTCTGTTTGTTGGAAGATCTTTAATCACAGTTTCAATTTCAGTGCTTGTGATTGGTCTGTTCCTATTTTCCATTTCCTATTTCTTCCTGGTTCAGTCTTGGATGGTTGTGCTTTTCTAAGAATTTACCCATTTCTTCCAGATTGTCTATTTTATTGGCATATAGTTGCCTGTAGTAATCTCTCTTGATCCTTTGTATTTCTGTAGTGTCAGTGGTTACTTCTTCATTTCTAATTCTATTGATTTGAGTCTTCTCCCTTTTTTTCTTGATGAGTCTGATTAATGGTTTATGAATTTTCTTTATCTTCTCAAAGAACCATCTTTTAGTTTTTTTGATCTTTGCTCTTGTTTCATTTGTTTTTCATTTATTTCTGATCTGATCTTTAGAATTCCTTTCCTTCTGCTAACTTCGGGTTTTTTGTTGTTGTTGTTCTTCTTTCTCTAATTACTTTAGGTTTAAGATTAGGTTATTTATTTGAGATTTTTCTTGTTTCTCGAGGTAGGATTGTACTGCTGTAAAATTCCCTCTTAGTACTGCTTTTGCTGCATTCCATAGGTTTTGCATCATCATATTTTCATTTTCATTTGTTTCTAGGTATTTTTTGATTTCCTCTTTGATTTCTTCAGTGATCTCTTGGTTATTTAGTAGTGTTTGTTTGGCCTCCATGTGTTTGTATTTTTTAGAGTTTTTTTCCTGTACTTGATATCTAGTCTCATAGTGTTGTGGTCAGAAAATATACTTGATATGATTTCAATTCTCTTAAATTTACCAAGGCTTGATTTGTGATGCAAGAAATGATCTATCCTGGAGAATGAACACTTGAGAAGAAAGTGTATTCGTTTTTTTAGATGGAATGTCCTATAAGCATCAATTAAGTCCATCTGGTTTAATGTGTCATTTAAAGCTTGTGTTTCCTCATTTATTTTTATTTTGGATGATCTGTCCATTGGTGAAAGTGAGGAGTTAAAATCCCCTACTATGATTGTGTTACTGTCGATTTCCCCTCTTATGGCTGTTAGCATTTGCATTATGTATTGAGGTGCTCCTATGTTGGGTGCATAAATATTTACAATTGTTATATCTTCTTCTTGGAATGGTCCCTTGGTCATTATGTAGTGTCCTTCTTTGTCTTTTGTAATAGTATTTATTTTAAAGGCTATTTTGTCTCATATCAAGAATTGATACTCCAGCTTTCTTTTGATTTCCATTTGCATGTAATACCTTTTTACATCCCCTCACTTTCAGTCTGTATGTGTCCTTAGGTCTGAAGTTGGTCTCTTGTAGACAGCATATATACAGGTCTTGTTTATGTATCCATTCAGCCAGTTTATGTCTTTTTGTTGGAACATTTAATCCATCTATATTTAAGGTAATTATCAATATGTATGTTCCTATTACCATTTTGTTAATTGTTTTTGGGTTTTCTTTTTTTTGCAGGTCTTTTCCTTCTCCTGTGTTTCCTGCATAGGGAAGTTCCTTTAGCATTTGTTGTAAAGCTGGTTTGGTGGTGCTGAATTCTCTTAACTTTTGCTTGCCTGTAAAGGTTTTCTCTGTCGAATCTGCATGAGATCCTTGCTGGGTAGAGTAATGTTGGTTGTAGTTTTTTCCCTTTCATCACTTTAAATATGTCCTGCTTCTCCCGTTTGGCTTGCAGAGTTTCTGATGAAAGATCAGCTCTTAACCTTATGAGGGTTCCCTTGTATTATTATTTGTTGTTTTTCCCTTGCTGCTTTTAATATTTTTTCTTTGTATTTAATTTTTGATACTTTGATTAATATGTGCCTTTGAGTATTTCTCCTTGCATTTATCCTGTATGGGATTCTCTGTGCTTCCTGGGCTTGATTGACTATTTCCTTTCCCATGTTAGGGAAGTTTTCAACTATAATCTCTTCAAATATTTTCTCAGACACTTTCTTTTTCTCTTCTTCTTTTGGGACCTTATACATCAAATGTTGGTGCATTTAATGTCCCAGAGGTCTCTGAGACTGTCCTCAATTATTTTCATTATTTTTTTTCTTTATTCTGCTCTGTGGTAGTTATTTCCACTATTTTATCTTCCAGCTCACTTATGTGTTCTTCTGCCTCAGTTATTCTGCTACTGATTCCTTTTAGAGAATTTTTTATTTCATTTATTGTGTTGTTCAACTTTGTTTGTTTGCTCTTTAGTTCTTCTAGGTCCTTGTTAAACATTTCTTGTATTTTCTCCATTCTATTTCCAAGATTCTGGATCATCTTTACTGTCATTATTCTGAATTCTTTTTCAGGTAGACTGCCTATTTCCTCCTCATTTTTTTGGTGTGGTGGTTTTTTACCTTGCTCCTTCATCTGCTACATATTTCTCTGTCTTCTCACTTTGTTTAACTTACTGTGTTTGGGGTCTCCTTTTCACAGGCTGCAGGTTCATAATTCCCATTGTTTTTTGTGTCTGCCCCCAATGGGAAAAGTTGTTTCAGTGGCTTGTGTTGGCTTCCTGGTGGAGGGGACTGGGACCTGAATTCTAGTTGGTGGGGTTGGATCTTGACTTTTTGGTGGGCAGAGCTGTATCCAGTGGTGTATTTTGGGATGTCTGTGAATTTAGTATGATTTTAGGCAGCCTCTCTGCTAGTTGGTGTGGTTGTGTTCCTGTCTTGCTAGTCGTTTGGCGTGGGGCATCCAGCACTGGAGCTTGCGGGTCATTGGGTGGAGCTGTGTCTTAGCGTTGTGATGGAGATCTCTTGTAGAGCTCTCACTGATTAATATACCTGGGTCTGGGAGGTCTTTGGTTGTCCAATGTCCTGAACTCGGCTATCCCTCCTCAGAGGCCCAGGCCTGACACCAAGGTGGAGCACCAAGACTGTATCAGCCACACTGCTCAGAAAAAAGGGTGAAATGGGAGAGAGACAATATGGCAGAAGACTAAGACGCGGAGATTACCTTCCTCCCCACAGATACACCTGAAATACATCTACACGTGGAACAACTCCTGCAGAAAACCTACTGAACGCTGGCAGAAGACCTCAGACCTCCCAAAAGGCAAGAAACTCCCCACGTACCTGGGAGCGGCAAACGAAAAAAGAAAAAAACAGAGACAGAGGATAGGGACCGGCACCAGTGGGAGGGAGCTGTGAAGCAGAAAAGGTTTTCACACACTGAGAAGCCCCTTCACAGGCAGAGACTGCGGGTGGCAGAGGGGGGAAGCTTCGGAGTCGTGGAGGAGAGCACAGCAACAGGGGCACGGAGGGCAAAGCGGAGAGATTCCCGCGTGGAGGATCGGCGCTGACCAGCACTCACCAGCCCGAGAGGCTTGTCTGCTTCCCCACCGGGGCAGGCGGGGCTGGGAGCTGAGGCTCGGGCTTCGGTCGGAGCGCAGGGAGAGGACTGGGGTTGGCAGAGTGAACACAGCCTGCAGGGCGTTAGTGCACCACGGCTAGCCGGCAGGGAGTCCGGGAAAAAGTCTGGACCTGCCGAGGAAGCAAGAGACTTTCTCTTCCCTCTTTGTTTCCTGGCGCGTGAGGAGAGGGGATTAAGAGCGCTGCTTAAAGGAGCTCCAGAGACGGGCGCGAGCCGCGGCTACCAGAGCGGACCCCAGAGACGGGCATGAGGCACTAGGGCTGCTGCTGTCGCCACCAGGAAGCCTGTGTGCGAGCACAGGTCACTCTCCACACCTCCCCTCCCGGAGCCTGTGCAGCCCGCCAATGCCAGGGTCCCGTGATCCAGGGACAGCTTCCGCGGGAGAAC
>RJWK010043083.1:0-18897 GCA_004363435.1 Platanista minor
TTTTGCGATACGCGGGCCTCTCACTGTTGTGACCTCTCCCATTGCGGAGCACAGGCTCCGGACGCGCAGGCCCAGCAGCGACGGCTCATGGGCCCAGCCGCTCTGTGGCATGTGGGATCTTCCCGGACTGGGACACGAACCCGTGTCCCCTGCATTGGCAGGCGGACTCTCAACCACTCGCCACCAGGGAAGCTCTCTTCCTTTTTTAATTTATATATATATATATATATTTTTTTTTTTCTTTTAGTGAATATGTATGTGTATGCTTCTTTGTGTGATTTTGTCTGTGTAGCTTTGCTTTTACAATTTGTCATAGGGTTCTGTCCATTTTTTTTCTATTTTAGTATAGCTTTTAGCACTTGTTATCATTGGGGGATTTGTTTTTTGGATTGGTTGCTCTCTTCTTTCTTTCTCTCTTTCTTTTTTTTTTTTTAATTTTTAATAAATTTTTTCTACTTTAATAACTTTATTTTATTTTATTTATTTATATTTTTCTTTCTTTCTTTTTTTTTCTCCCTTTTCTTCTGAGCTGTGCCACTGACAGGGTCTTGGTGCTCTGGCTGGGTGTCAGGCCTGAGCCTCTGAGGTGGGAGAGCCGAGTTCAGGACATTGGTCCACCAGAGACCTCCCAGCCGCATGTAATATCAAACAGCGAAAGCTCTCCTAGAGATCTCCATCTCAACGCTAAGACCCAGCTCCACTCAAAAACCAGCAAGCAACAGTTCTGGACACCCTATGCCAAACAACTAGCAACACAGGAACACAAACCCACCCATTAGTAGAGAGGCTGCCTAAAATCATAATAAGTTCACAGACACCCCACAACACACAAACAGATGTGGTCCTGCCCACCAGAAAGACAATATCCAGCCTCATCCAACAGAACACAGGCACCAGTCCACTCCACCAGGAAGCCTACACAACCCACTGAACCAAATTGACCCGCTGGGAGCAGACACCAAAAACAATGGGAACTATGAGCCTGCAGCCTGCAAAATGGAGACCCCAAACACAGTAAGTTAAGCAAAATGAGAAGACAGATAAATGCACAGAATGAAGGAGCAAGTTAAAAACCCACCAGACCAAACAAATGAAGAGGAAACAGGCAATATACCTGAAAAATAATTCAGAATAATGATAGTAAAAATGAGGCAAAATCTTGGAAATAGAATGGAGAAAATACAAGAAACATTTAACAAGGACCTAGCAGAACTAAAGAGCAAGCAAACAATGATGAACAACTCAGTAAAGGAAATTAAAAATTTTCTGCAAGGAGTCAATATGAGAATAACAGAGGCAGAAGAACTGATAAGTGACCTGGAAGATAAAGTAATGGAAATAACTACCACACAGCAGAATAAAGAAAAAAGAATGAAAAGAATTGAGGACAATCTCAGAGACCTCTGGGACAACATTAAATGCATGAACATTCAAATCATAGGGGTCCCAGAAGAAGAAGAGAAAAAAAGACTGAGAAAATATTTTAAGGGACTATAGTTGAAAAGTTGAAAACTTCCCTAATATGGCTAAGGAAATAGTCAATCAAGTCCAGGAAGCACACAGAGTCCCATACAGGAAAAATCCAAGGAGAAACACCCCAAGACACATATTAATCAAACTATCAAAAATTAAATACAAAGAAAATATATTAAAGGAAGCAAGGGAAAAGCAACAAATAACATACAAGGGAATCCCCATAAAGTTAACAGCTGATCTTTCAGCAGAAACTCTAAAAGCCAGAAGGGAGTGTCAGGACATATTTAAAGTGATGAAAGGGAAAATCCAACAACCAAGATTCCTCTACCCAGCAAGGATCTCATTCAGATTTGACCAAGAAATTAAAACCTTTACCGATAAGCAAAACCTAAGAGAATTCAGCACCACCAAACCAGCTCTGCAACAAATGCTTAAAGGAACATCTCTAGGCAGGGAACACAAGAGAAGGAAAAGACCTAGAATAACAAACCCAAAACAATTAAGAAAATGGTAATAGGAACATACATATCGATAACTACCTTAAATGTAAATGGATTAAATGCTCCAACCAAAAGACATAGACTGGCAGAATGGATACAAAAACAAGATGATACATATGATATCTACAAGAGACCACCTTCAGACCTAGGGACGTAATACAGACTGAAAGCAAGGGGGTGAAAAGGCATATTCTATGCAAGTGGAAATCAAATGAAAACTGGACTAGCAATTCTCATATCAGACAAAATACACTTTGAAATAAAGACTATTATAAGAGACAAAGAAGGACACTACATAAAGATCAAGGGATCAATCCAAGAAGAAGATATAACAATTGTAAATATTTATGCACCCAACATAGGAGCACCTCAATACATAAGGCAAATGCAAACAGCCATAAAAGGGGGAATTGACAGTAACACAATAATAGTAGGGGACTTTAACACCTCACCTTCACCAATGACCAGATCATCCAAAATGAAAATAAATAAGGAAACACAAGCTTTAAATGATACATTAAAAAAGATGGACTTAATTGATATTTATAGGACATTCCATCCGAAAACAGCAGTTTACAGTTTATTCCCAAATGCTCACGGAACATTCTCCAGGATAGATCCTATATTGGGTCACAAATCAAGCCTTGGTAAGTTTAAGAAAATTGAAATCATATCAAGTATCTTTTCTGACCACAACACTATATGACTACATATGAATTACAGGAAAAAAAATCTGTAAAAACAACAAACACTTGGAGGCTAAACAATACATTACTAAATAACCAAGAGATAACTGAAGATATCAAAGAGGAAATCAAATACCTTGAAAGAAATGACAATGAAAACACGATGACCCAAAAACTATGAGATGCAGCAGAAGCAGTGCTAAGAGGAAAGTTTGTAGCAATACAATCCTACCTCAAGAAACACCTCAAATAAAAACCCTAACCTTACACCTAAAGCAATTAGAGAAAGAAGAAGAACAACAACAACCAAAAAAAACCCAAAGTTAGCAAAAGGAAAGAAATCATAAAGATCAGGTAAGACATATATGAAAAAAAAATGAAACAATAGCAAAGATCAATAAAACTAGAAGCTGGTTTTTTGAGAAGATAAACAAAATTGATAAACCATTAGCCAGACTCATCAAGAAAAAAAAGGAGAGGACTCAAATCAATAGAATTAGAAATGAAAAAGGAGAAGTAACAGCTGACACTGAAGAAATACTAAGGATCATGAGAGATTACTATAAGCAACTATATGCCAATAAAACACACAACCTGGAAGAAATGGACAAATTCTTAGAAAAGCACAACCTTCTGAGACTGAAACAGGAAGAAATAGATAATATAAACAGACCAATCACAAGCACTGAATTTGAAACTGTGATTAAAAGTCTTCCAATAAACAAAAGCCCAAGACCAGATGGCTTCACAAGCGAATTCTATCAAACATTTACAGAAGAGCTAACACCTAACCTTCTCAAACTCTTCCAAAATATAGCAGAGGGAGGAACACTCCCAAACTCATGTGACGAGGCCACCATCACCCTGATACCAAAACCAGACAAAGATACCTCAAAAAAAGAAAACTATACACCAGTATCACTGATGAATGTAGATCCCCAAATCCTCAACAAAACACTAGCAAATAGAATCCAACAGCACATTAAAAGGATCATACACCATGATCAAGTGGGGTTTATCCCAGGAATGCAAGTATTCTTCAATATACGCAAATCAATCAATGTGATTAACCATATTTACAAATTGAAGGAGAAAAACCATATGATCATCTCGATAGATGCAAAAAAAGCTTTTGACAAAATTCAACACTGATTTATGATAAAAAACCTTCCAGAAAGTAGGAATAGAGGGAACTTACCTCACCATAATAAAGGCCATAAATGACCAACCTACAGCCAGCATCGTTCTCAATGCTGATAAACTGAAACCTTTTCCACTGAGATCAGGAACAAGACAAGGTTGCCCACTCTCATAACTATTATGCAACATAGCTTTGGAAGTTTTAGCCACAGCAATCAGAGAAGAAAAAGAAATAAAAGGAATCCAAATCGGAAAAGAAGTAAAACTGTCACTGTTTGCAAATGACATGATACTATACATAACGAATCCTAAAGATGCTACCAGAAAATTACTAGAGCTAACCAATGAATTTGGTAAAGTAGTAGAATACAAAATTAATGCACAGAAATCTCTTGCATTCCTATACACTAATGATGAAAAATCTGAAAGAGAAATTAAGGAAACACTCCCATCTACCATACAACAGAAGGGATAAAATACCTAGGAATAAACCTGCCTAAGGAGACAAAAGACCTGTATGCAGAAAACTATAAGACACTGATGAAAGAAATTAAAGATGATACAAACAGATGTAGAGATATACCATGTTTTTGGGTTGGAAGAATCAACCTTGTGAAAATGACTATTCTACCCAAAGCAATCTACAGATTCATTGCAATCCCTATCAAAGTACCAATGGCATTTTTCACAGAACTAGAACAAAGAATTTCACAATCTGTATAGAAACACAAAAGACCCCGAATAGCCAAAGCAATTTTGAGAAAAAAAAACGGAGCTGGGGGAATCAGACTCCCTGACTTCAGACTATACTACAATGCTACAGTAATCAAGACAGTATAGTACTAGCACAGAAACAGAAATTTAGGTCAATGGAACAGAATAGAAAACCCAGAGATAAACCCACTCACATATGGTCACCTTATCTTTGATAAAGGAGGCAAGAATATACAATGGAGAAAAGACAGCCTCTTCAATAAGTGGTGCTGGGAAAATTGGACAACTACATGTAAAAGAATAAAATTAGAACACTCCCTAACACCATACACAAAAATAAATTCAAAATGGATTAAAGACATAAATGTAAGGCCAGACACTATAAAATTCTTAGAGGAAAACATAGGCAGAACACTCCATGACATAAATCACAGCAAGATCCTTTTTGACCCATCTCCTAGAGAAATGAAAACAAAAATGGAAATAAAAGTAAGAAAATGGGACCTAATGAAAGCTTTTGCACAGCAAAGGAAACCATAAACACGATGAAAAGACAACCCTCAGAATGGGAAAAAATATTTGTAACTGAAGCAGCTGACAAAGGATTAATCTCCAAAATATAGAAGCTGCTCATGCAGCTCAATATCAAAAAAACAAACAACCCCATCCAAAAATGGGCAGAATATCTAAATAGACATTTCTCCAAAGAAGATATGCAGATTGCCAACAAACACATGAAAGGATGCTCAACATCACTAATCATTAGAGAAATGCAAATCAAAATTACAATGCAGTATCACCTCACACCAGTCAGGATGGCCATCATCAAAAAATCTACAAACAATAAATGCTGGAGAGGGTGTGGAGAAAAGGGAAACCTCTTGCACTGTTGGTGGGAATATAAATTGATACAGCCACTATGGAGAACAGTATGGAGGTTCCTTAAAATAGAACTACCATACGACCCAGCAATCCCACTACTGGGCATATACCCTGAGAAAACCATAATTCAAAAAGAGTCATGTACCACAATGTTCATTGCAGCTGTGTTTACAGTAGTCAGGACAATGAAGCAGCCTAAGTGTCCATTGACAGATGAATGGATAAAGAAGATGTGGCACATATATACATAGAATATTACTCAGCCATGAAAAGAAATGAAATTGAATTATATGTAGTGAGGTTGATGGACCTAGAGTCTGTCATACAGAGTGAAGTTAGAAAAACAATTACCATATGCTAACACATATATATGGAATAAAAAAAAAAAATGGTTCTGAAGAACCAAGGGCCCAGACAGGAATAAAGTCGCAGACACAGAGAATGGAGTTGAGGACATGGGGTCAGGAAAGTGTAAGGTGGGATAAAGAGAGAGATTGGTATGGACCTATATACACTACCAAATGTGAAATAGCTAGTGGGAAGCAGCCACATAGCACAGGGAGATCAGCTCAGTGCTTTGTGTCCACCTATAGGGGTAGGTTCAGGAGGGTGGGAGGGAGACGCAAGAGGGAGGAGATATGGGGATGTGTGTATATGTATAGCTGATTCACTCTGTTTTACAGCTTAAACTAACACACCATTGTACAGCAATTCTACTCCTATAAAGATGTTTAAAAAAAAAACCCCTACCTATTTGTACATGTGAAATTTTCCAGATAGGTATATACATTTTCAAATTGAATATACTAAAAATATGTATATAAAATTGTTACAAAAAGAGAGTGACAAATGAATATAGTGGAGGATGATCAACTCTTAGTAACTGATAAATCAATCAGATTTTTATAGTGGTTTGAGCATAGATGTTTTGAAATACACAGCACATCGGATCTAATAATCAATACCCAGTAATCAAAAAACACACGTACTACAAAGGTCTTGGAATTCTTATGTATTTCATTAAATACTAGACTCCAATGTTGTGTCAAAAAATATCAAATATTTGAAATTAAATACTGTGTTCCAAATGTAACTAAATTTACAGGTATCCATAAAAAATTTATCCAAAATATAGTGGAGGAAATATTTGGAGACATAATGGACCTACATTTACTAGAAATAAAGGTTAAAGATCTTAATTTGAAACAGCATATAATGTGCTAAAGAGTAGATAAAGAAAATCTTAGACCTAGATATGTTATAGTGATATTTTAAAATATACAAGAAAAGAGCAAAATATTTTTAATATAAAATTTCTAGGGGGCACATAATATCAATTTCAAAGAACAAGGAACATATCTACATCAGGTTTCTTGAACCACATTGCTGGCAATAAGAAGATAATGGAGTAATTCTTTTGCAAACATTAAAGAAATAGTACTTAAAATTTATAATGTTTTAATCAGCTATGCAATCAAATCCAGTAATATTTAAAAAGATAAAATACCATGACTGTATTTATTTTATCCTATATATGCAAAAAAGCTTTCATACTTAAAAATCTATAAATTTAAAATTCTCACATTAACAAATTAAAACACCACATTATTTAAATAAATGCAAAAACAATTTGGTACACTTTCTCATAAATTTATGATAAAAATTCTCAGTATACTAGAAATAGGGAACATACTTATGAAATAAATAGTATCTTTATCAACAAATATTATTCTAAATGAGTCCATGTAGAAAGCTTCTCATTTAAAATTAAGAAGTATATAAAGAAGCATATTTTCAAATAAGTCACAAATACTTTGGTGGCCCTATCCTGAATAATAATATGATAAAAAGGAATTAGATGCCTAAAGATTGGAAAGGAAGGAATGAAACTATCATTGCTTGTGTAATATATGACCATCTATTTATAAAAGAAGTTAAATTCATTATTATACATAATTATAGAGTTTAGATAGCAGAACATGATAATATAAAAAATTCAAATGACTTTCTTTATATCAGCAACATAAAACTGAAAATAATTTAAGTGACTGTTTAAAGAAATATCAGAGAATATCAAATAACTAAGAATAAGTCTAAGCAAAGGTGTACTGGACTTTATAAAAAATGCAATAAAGGTTTATTAAAATGCATAACACCTAAAATTAATGGAGATCTGTTTTCATGTATAAGAGTAACATGACATCATGAGAATATTAATTCTTTTGAAATGTAGCTATAAGTTATAAAGAAAAAGGGAGAGGAAACACCAGTTGTTTTATAAGGCCAGTATTTCCTTGATGTCACTATCCAACAAAGACATTGAAAGAAAAGAAAATGATAAACTACTATTCCTCATAAATACAAACAAACATCATAAATTTAATTCAGCAATATATCTCAAGAATTCAAAGCTAACGTAACATTTCAGACCAGTTATATTAGTTAGCTATATTAACAGAATAAAGGAGTAAACCATACAAATAACTCAACCCAATGATCATCCATTTGGGATAAGATTTATGTAAGCTAAACACAAATAGATTAGTACTGCCTCAATCTAATAAAGAACATCTATGATGAATCCTACAAATAACATCATATTTAATTGTGAAAGACAAAATGCTTTCCCTCTAGATTAAGAAAAATGCATGGATGTCACCGTTCACAACTTCCAATCAACACTGCATTGGATGTCCTAGCTAATGCAAAAAACAAGAAAAAGAAATAAAAGATATAAAGATTGGAAAGAAATAAGTCAAGCTGTCAACATGAAAAATATTTTTTAATGTAGAAAAGTCCTAAAGAATCTACCAAAACAAATAAAACTTCTACTAGTTCTGAGAAGCAAGCTTCTAGGACATGGGGTCTCTATCAAGAATCAATTATATTTTTGTATACTAGCACAAAACAACTAGAAAATGAAATGAAAATGTCCACTTTCAATAGCATCAAAAAACAAACACTGAATTACTTAGGAATAATTTTAACAACAGTCAAAGAAAGATATCTATTCTGAAAACTACGAAACGTGTCTGAGACTAAAGAAGATCAAATAAATGAAGAAATATGGTCATCTAGAAAGACGGGAACGCTCAATGTTGTTAAAAAATAATTTTCCCAAATTGATCTGTGGAGTCAACAAAATCTAAATCAATATATTAGTAGGCTTTGGTAGAAAATGATAAGATTATTCTAAAGTTAATAAATGCAAAAGACGATAGTCAAAAGTCTTGAAAAATAGAACATAATTAGAAGATTTACACTACCAAATTTCACCTCTTACCCTGATGCTACAGACACTGTGATAGTGGAATAAGTAGAGACAAACAGACCAGTGGAACAGAATATAGATGTAAACTAACACTTATTAGTTCAATTGATTTTTCAGTAAAAGTTTCAAAGCAATTTAATAGGAAATGCAAAGGCTTTTCAACAAACTTTGCTGGAATAAGTGGCAATTCATACGGAAAATGCAACCCTGATTTATATTTAACATCTCACACAAGCAGTTCAAAATGAATCATGACCTGACCTAACCATAAAAATTAAAGCTACAGAGTTTAAATGACAAGAAATAACCCAAGGTTGGCCTGAGGGTAAGTGAAGAATCCTCAGAATAAAACAGTTACTACAAAATATTACAAATTATACTTCATCAACGTTAGAAATATCTGATCATGAAAAGACACCATTAAGTAGATTAGTATGCAAAACCACAGATGGGAAACATAGATCTGATAACAGACGTATTCAAAATATATTTTTAAAAGTTTTTACAACTAAAGAGCTAAAGTTCAAACAATCCAATAAATAAATGGGCAAAAGACCTGAACAAACATTTTCTATATCTATATCTATCTATACATATATTTCTACATATATATAAATGGACTAAAGTTTAATGAAAAAGTGCTTAATATCATTAGTCAGCTAAGTTCTAATTACACTGAGATACCACTATATTTTCACTTTAATGACCAAATTTTTTAAAAGACTGTTAATACCAAATATTGGCATGGATGTTGAATAACCTAAATTCTCATTGATTGTTGGTGGTAGTGGAAAATAGCACAACTATTCTATGAAAAGTTTTGCAGTTTCCTATAAAGCTGAACATACTGAACATACAGCTGCCCTTCGACCTAGCAGTTATGCTCTTTAGGACTTGGGCAATAAAAATAAAAATATATGTCCACAAAAAGAAGATGTATTCATAAATGTTTACAGGAGATTTATTTATAATATCTCAAAACTGAAATAACATGAAATTCTATCAACAAGAGAATGGATACACACTGCGCTCTATATTCATTACAATGAAGTACTTCTCAGCTGTAAAAAGGAACAAACTGATTTCTTTAACAGCATATATAAATTTCAGAGATATTTTGGTGAACAGTTAAAGAGTACATGTGGCATGATTTCCCTTATGTGAACTTTTGAAGTAGGCAAAACCAATCTATGTTGAAAAAAAAATATGCCATTGTTTCTTGATTGAAGAATATAGAACGTTGTGATTTACTGCTAAGGGACATGATGAATCCCTTAGTCTGAGGGAAATTTTCTTTATCTTGTTATCACATTTATTAAATGGGTATATCCCCTTGTTAAAACTTACTAAATCACAGTCTCAGTTTGTGAATATCATTATATGTAAATTTTATCCTGTAAAAGAAGTAAACAAATAGTAAATTCTAGTTAATATATTGAGGATAATGGAATCCATGTTTCTTACTATTTAAAGACTTTCAACATTGGGAAAGTAGAAAACTACTATGTACCAAGTGATTTTAGATGGGGATTGAAAGTATCAATATGTATTCATATTATACATATATATGTGAGCAAGGGAGACAACAAGAGAAGGAGAGAGGGAGAAGAAAGTGAAAATAAGAGTGAGAGCAGGGAATAAGAAAGAAAAAGAAGAAATAAGCACTCTCTTCAGATTTTGGTTTCTGAATACCATCTCCCGTTAAAAGGATCCAGGGCTTATTAGAGAAATGGTTATTATTTCCAGGACTGGAAAAGAGCAATATTAGCCTGATACAATCTATTGCATTGCACAACAGGAACTCAAAGAATCATGGAAATATGTCAAAATGACACAAGCCAGTTTGACAGAACTCCCTTTTTCCTGAATTTGGAACTATTTGTGCATCAAAGTAAGTAATAAAAGGAATGGATTATGAATCCAGTGTTGAATAAAGTAATAGTCCATGAGTCCATGTATATAAGCAAATGGATAAATAATATCTCTTAGTGTATAATGCCAGGAGTGATAAATCACCAATGGATACTAAACCTAGAAGGTAAAAGTTTGACCAGGAACAGGATGGTTACATAATTTCAAAATATATCCCAAGCTACTTATTAGTTTCAAAGGATAAACAGTAATACCAGCATTGAGAAATGTGTGGAGTACCACCTGAACCAAGACACCAAACCTAACTTGAATCACTGAAATTGGGACAAACAGCATCAGTGTTAAACAAGATACTCAGAGAAAGAAAGAATCTCATCCCATTGAATCTGATCATGAAGAAGCATCAGAGAGCACTAAGTTAGGGGTCATTCTACAAAATAACTGACCTTTTGTCTTTAAAAGTGTTAGAAGGTAAATTGATACAGCCATTATGGAAGACAGTATGGAGGTTCCTCAGAAATTAAAAGTAGAACTACCATATAATCCAGCAATTCCACTTCTGGGTATATATCCAAAGAAAACGAAAACACTAATTTGAAACAATGTAGTACCCCAGGGGTCACAGTGGCATTATTTACAACAGCCAAGATATGGAAGCAACCTAAGTATCCATCAACAGATGAATGGATAAGGAAGATGTGGTACATATGTACACAAAGGAATATTACTCAGTCGTAAAAAAAGAATGAAATGTTGCTATTTGCAACAACATGGATGGGCCTGAAGGTATTATGCTAAGTGAACTAAGTGAGACAAAGAAAGACAAATACTATATTTTTTCACTTATACGTTGAATCTATAAAATAAAACCAATGAAGGAATATAACAAAACAGAAACAGACTCAGAAATGGAGCAAACTTGTGGTTGCCAGAGGCAAGATGGGTGAGGAGAGGGGCAAGATATGTGAAAGGGATTAAGAGGTACAAACTATTAGGTATAATAAATAAGTTACAAGGATATAATGTACAGCACAGAGAATATAGCCAATATCTTACAAATAATTTTGTATAGTGTGTAATCTATAAAAATGTCCAATTACTATATTGCACACCTGAAACTAATGTCATATTGTAAGTCAACTGCACTTCAATTTTTTAAAAATGTTAAACTCAATAAACATAAAGAAAGACTGCCACTAAAGAGACATGACAACTCAATGCAATATGTGACTCTGTACTTGATCCTGGAAAAGGAAAACAAATAGCTATGAAGGGCATTATTGTGAAAATTAATTAACTGAATATTGCCTGTGGATGAGATAATTTCCTGACCTTTCCTAATTTTTTAAACAGTTGTGCTTTGGTAAGACTATGTGCTTTTTGCAACATGGATGGACCTGGAGAGAATCATACTAGGCGAAGTAAGTCAGACAGAGAAAGACAAATATCATATGATATTGTTTATATGTGGAATCTAAAAAAAATGATACAAATGAACTTATTTACCAAACAGAAACAGACTCACAGATTTAGAGAATGAATTTATGCTTACCAGGGGTTTGGGTGGAGGGCAGATTGAAGTTTGTGAATGACATGTACACACTGCTGTACTTAAAATAGGTAACCAATGAGGGCCACTGTATAGCACAGGGAACTCTGCTGAATACTCTGTAATAACCTAAATGGGAAAAGAATTTGAAAAAGCATAGCTACATGTATATGTATAACTGAATCACTTTGCTGTACACCTGAAACTAACACGTTGTTAATCACCTCTACTCCAATATAAAATAAAAATTTTTTTAAAAAGAATATGTGCTTTTCCTTAAGAAATAAATATTAAATTATTTAGGGTTAAGGAGGTATGATGCTTCAAACTTATTATTATTCAGAAAAAGTAATAATCATATATGTATAGAATTAATATACAGAGATAATGATAAAGTGAATGGGTATAAATGGAAAAATTCTTGAATCCAAAAAGGTAGTAAGAAAGAACTAAGGAAAAAGCAATGCAGTCCAAGAGAACAATTACAAAAGCCTGAAACTCATAGGATTACTAATGGATCCATGTGTGGTAGGGAAAGAGGAGTCACAGATGCCACTGAAGGTTTTGGCCTGAGAAATTGTAAGAATGCAATTGCTATTAATTGATATGGAGAAAGGTGGTGAAAAATTTATCTATCATTATAGCGCTCAAGTTAAAAAAAGAAAAAACTTGTTATGGCAGAGACTGCTATGCTCACCAATTTCTTATTTTGCTTCTAAGGAAGGGCTAGATTTACATTTCCACCTGGATACTACCATTTTAAAAGCAAAGTAAAGAAGTGAGATGGTATGGAAAGGATGATCATAGAGTCTCAGCCTTTATCATGTAAGCTCTTTTTAATCCCAGGTTTACAGTATGGTGTTCACAATGCGTTTCCCAATGTGAGGATACTTTGTTTCATCTAGGCAAGAGGCTAAATTTCAAACATCCTGTCAAGTGTGTATGTGTGTAAGGAGGTAGGAGGTAGGGAGGCACCCTCCTGACTCTAGTATGGGGAAGGGAAGGGGTTCTGAGATTATACCAAATTTTTCTTTTTCTAGTAGGTTATATTTTGAAATAATTTCAAACTCACAATAAAGTTGCTAGAATTGTGCCAGGAAATCTTATATATCCTTTTTACAACCCTCATCGCATGTGTGTATGTTGAAAATTCTTCACTCTGAATAAAAACATCATATTTGAATTTTTAAAAAATACAATTAATTAGGCTTCCCTGGTGGTGCAGTGGTTGAGCGTCTGCCTGCCGATGCAGGGGACACGGGTTCGTGCCCCGGTCCGGGAAGATCCCACATGCCGCGGAGTGTCTGGGCCCGTGAGCCGTGACCGCTGAGCCAGCGTGTCCGGAGCCTGTGCCCCGCAACGGGAGAGGCCACAAGAGTGAGAGGCCCGCGTACCGCAAAAAAAATAAATAAATAAATAATAAAAATAAAAAATACAATTAATTGACCCAAAAAATGTTTTTCAAAGACATATTTGCTGAGTAGCACTGATATAAGTAACACTGTTCTCTTTTTCATATTGAACTTTTAAATCTTGTATTTACTTTAATTATTTTACTAAACCATACTTGATTTGATTTTTGAAACAATAATTGTTTTGGAACATATATTTAAATTCTCAAGTAATGAGTTTTAAATGCATTTAAAAATATTGTATACTTTTCGTGTATCACTATCAGGGAATACATCCTTTTTTCAATTAATATATTAATATTAAATATATTTAACAGATACTGGAAAATGTTTTATGGACACTTGAACAGTTGTGTTTTTTAAATATGTAACTTAGTGTAGGATATGAATATCACTCCAGTTCTACTTTTAAAGCCATGGCCCTCTTACATGATCAAATAAATTTCACAATTTTGTTAGCTTATCATATTATAATTATAATTGGCAATTCCATCTACATTTCTAAAAATTTTGCTTTATGTTATTATTCACAAGTGAGTAATCAGTTTGTATTTTGTACTTCAATACAATTACAATAAAAATAGTTCACTTTGTACTATATTAATATCATATTCATATTTCATTTGTCTCAAAATGATAATTCTTTTTGCTTAACATATTCAGAAAGTGAAAATATACAGACATTTCTTTAAAGTGTAGTGTCTTTCCTGATAGAATTAGTATAAGTTTAATGTACAGTTTTCATAAAATGCGGAACTAAGCAAAGGGAAAGAAAGGAATCATCCATAATCACAGCACACATTAATGTAAAATATTAAATTTTAGGGTATCTCCTTCTAGGAATATATGTGAATACATGTCTCTGTTAAAGAAATTATACAATTATATAATTAAACAGTGAAAGAAAATTAGAACATGCATTTGACAGTTTCTATTATGTATTTTCATTTTTATGTATTCTATAACATTTTTAGTATGTGAAAATTTGTTGTGAGGAATACATACTATTGCATTGTATTATTGGGTTCTCTTATTTTGCAGTAATTTACTCACCTATTCCTTTAGTATTGGATACTGTGCCTTGTCCCAGGGTTTTGCTACCATAAATAATGCTACAATAAACATTCTTATGCATAATTCATTGTGTATATCTATGATTATTTCCTTTGGATATATTCCTAAAATGGAATAACTGGGTCAAAGAGTATGGGTATTTTGAAGATTTGGATAAATGTTGCCAGTCGCCCTCCAGAAAGGTTCCATACATTTGTATTCCCACAAGTAGCATATTAGAATGTTCATTTGCATTTCTTTAATTATAAGTCATATTGAGTATTTCACTATGTTCATTAACCATTTGTAGTTTTTGAAATTGTTTGCATGGGTGGAGTTGCACCAGCTGGTAATTTGCTCATTGTCTATTTTCTTTTTTATTAAGAATTTAATTTTCTGAGTGACATATATAGCAGATTGTTTTCCAGTTTGCCATTTGACTGTTAGTATTATTTATATTCTTAAGATCAGCATAATTTGTAATGTATATGTACTCAAACTTTCCCATTTTTTCTTTTTTCTTTTAACTTTCTATATTTAATAATTATTTTAATATCATGAGATTGTATACCTGCCTGTGTTTTCTTCTGGTTAATTTCTACTTTATTATTTTAGTTTTCATTTATTTCGTTTTAATTTTCTCTGTAACTTACTATTTCTGAATTCTAATATTTTATTTATGAAATTCATGGAGACATTAAGGGTTTTGATATGGATCCTTACCAGAGTGTGGTATCTTCTCACATTTATGGCTATGTTTGTATCACAGAATAAACAAGCGAGAAGCAAAATATCTAAGACATAGCTTTATAAGTTCAAAGATAGAACTTCCATAGTTAATTTAACAAATACTTAAGTGTCAGCCTCCATTTTTGTCCAGCAAATTATTTTTTGGAAGTTGGACTGAGTATTGTAACCATTTTTAAAGTATTACTATTCTCTCAGAGGCTACTGATTTTTCTTGACAAAATTGAGTCTGACAAAAAGTGAGCATGGTAAACATCTCTAATACAGAAGAAAAGACTTTCAATAACTTAAATGCAGAATGCTGTGATTTTACTCCATTGGTGGTATTTCCTATAAAGTTTTGACGTCTAAATAAAATTGTATTGCATTTCTTCCTCCTCAGCAACTTTATATCTACCAACAGCTTCCTTTTGACATTTTACTACACTGGGTCATATAGAAAAAATTTTGAGCATGACGAGTGCCTAGCAATGGGTTTAATCCACTGTAATAGCACATAATGCTTTTGATTAATAAAACAAGGGTGAGATTAAGATGAGAGACACAATCACAATCAACTGGCTTATTTTATGTTAAACTTTAAAAAGTTCTTTAAAAGCTTGACTTGTGAAAACTTCCATACTTTTAGTCCATCATTTTCATTGTTTTACCAAGCTCTATGAATTACCTAGTATTTGCAATTAATTCCCACATAATAATGCTATTTTTCCTTCAAAAGGCCCACATATTTACAAACTTATAGTAAGCCCATGATAATCTTTCCATGCCAGTGAGACAAAAGTTAACAGAACTTACTGAAATGCATCTTACCCTATTTCTTATAGTTTTCCTGATACCCTGATATTACTGCTAAATTCCAATCCTCTTTTAATTTTGAGTTTGAGGTTTCTGCTTGATCCATGTACAGGCACACCTTGTTTTATTGTGCTTCTCTTTACTGCATTTCACAGATATTTCACTTTTTACAAGTTGAACATTTATGGAACCCTGTATTAAGTTTATGGGCGCCATTTTTTCAACATTTGCTCTCTTCGGGTCCCTGTGTCACATTTTAGTAATTCTCACAATACTTCAGTCTTTTCATTATTTTTATATTTGTTATGATGATCCATGATCAGTGATCTCTGATGTTACTATTGTAACTGTTTTGGGAGCACCATGAATTGCACCCATGTAAGATGGTGAACTTAAGAGCTTAATGGTGTGTGTGCTCTGAGTGTACCACCAACTAACTGTTTCCTCATCTTTCTGTCTCCCCATGTCCCCTGTTATTCCCTGAGACACTAAAATATTGAAGTTAGGCCAACTGATAACCCTACAATGGCCTCTAAGTGTTCAAGTGAAAGGAAGAGTCTCATGTCTCTCACTTTAAATCAAAACTAGAAATGATTGTGCTTAGTGAGGAAGGTATGTCAGAAGCCAAGACAGGGGGAACTTGACCTCTTGTACCAGTTAGCCAAGTTGTAAATGCAAAGAAAAAGTTCTTGAAGGGAATTAAAAGTGCTACTCCAGTGAACACATGAATGATAAGTAAGTGAAACAGCCTTATTGCAGATATGGAGAAAGTTTAGTGGTCTAGATAGAAGGTCAAACCAGCCACAATATTCCCTTAAGCCAAAGCCTAGTCCAGAGCAAGGCCCTAACTCTCTTCAATTCTGTGAAGGTGAGGGATCTGCAGAAGAAAAGTTGGAAGCTAGCAGTGGTTGATTTATGAGGTTTGAGGAAAGAAGTTGTCTCCCTAATGTAACACTGCAAGGTGAAGCAGCGAGTGCTAATGTAGAAGTTGCAATGAGTTATCCAGAAAATCTAGCTGAGATAATGAAGGTGGCTACAGTGTGAATGAAACAGCCTTCTATTGGAAGAAGATGCCCTCTAAGACATTCATAGCTAGAAAGGAGAAGCCAATTCCTGGTTTCAAAGCTTCAAAGGACAGGCTGACTCTCTTGGTAAGAGCTAATGCAGCTGGTGACTTTAAGTTGAAGCCAGTGCTCATTTATCATTCTAAAAATCCTAGGGTCTTTAAGAATTATGCTAAATCTACTCTTCCTGTGCTCTATAAATGGAACAACAAAGCCTGGATGACAGACATCGGTTGACAGAATGGTTTACTGAATATTTTAAGCCCACTGTTGAGACCTACTGCTCAGAAAGAGATTCCTTTCAAAATATTACTGCTCATTGACAGTGTATCTGGTCACCCAGGAGCTCTGATAGAGAGATACAAGGAGATTAATGTCATTTTCATGCCTGCTAACAAAACATCCATTCTGCAGTCCATAGGTCAAAGACTAATTTTGACTTTCAAGCCATTACTTACGAATTATGTTTTGTAAGACTATAGCTGCCATAGTGATTCCTCTGATGGATTTAGCTAAAGTCAGTTGAAAACCTCCTAGAAAGGATTCAGCATTCTAGATGCCATAAAGAACATTTGTGATTCATGGGAAGAAGTCAAAATATCAGCATTAACAGGGGTTTGGAAGAAGTTGATTCCAACCCTCATGGACAGCTTTCGGGGATTCAGGAATTCAGTGGAGGAAGGACCTGCAGATGTGGTGGAAATAGCAAGAGAACTAGAATTAGAAGGGGAGCCTGAAGATGTGACTGAATTGCTGCAATCTCGTGATCAAACTTTAACAAATGAGGAGTTGCTTCTTATGGATAAACAAAAAAATGTTTTCTTGAGATGGAATCTTCTCCTGGTGAAGATGCTGTGAAGATTGTTAAAATGTCAACAAAGGATTTAGACTATGACATAAAATTCGTTGATAAAACAGTGACAGGATTTGAGAGGATTGACTCCAGTTTTCAAAAAAGTTTTACTGTGGGTAAAGTGCTATCAAACAGCCTTGCATGCTACAGAGAAATCCTTCATGAAAGGAAGAATCAATCAGTGTGGCAAACTTCACTGTTGTCTTTATTTTAAGAAATTTCCACAGCCGCCTGACCTTTAACAACCACCGTCCTGGTCAATCAGAAGCCAACAACATAGAGGCAGGACCCTCCACCAGCAAAAAGATTATGACTCACTGAAGGCTCAGAGGATGGTTAGCATATTTTTAGCAATAAAGTATTTTTTTTTAATAAATTTACTTATATATTTATTTTTGGCTGCGTTGGGTCTTCGCTGCTGCGCCAGGGCTTTCTCTAGTTGCGGCGAGCGGGGGCTACTCTTTGTTGCAGTGCATGGGCTTCTCATTGCGGTGGCTTCTCATTGCAGAGCACAGGCTTTAGGCGCATGGCTTCAGTAGTTGAGGCACACGGGCTCAGTAGTTGTGGCTCACAGGCTCTAGAGCACAGGCTCAGTAGTTGTGGCTCATGGGCTTAGTTGCTCCGTGGCATGTGGGATCTTCCTGGACCAGGGATCGAACCCGTATCCCCTGCACTGGCAGGCAGATTCTCAACCACTGTGCCACCAAGGAAGCCCAATAGAGTATTTTTTAATTAAGGTATATACATCGTTTTTTGAGACATAATGTTATTGCACTTAATAGACTACAGTCTAATAACATGCACTGGGAAACCAAAAAATTCGTGTGACTAGCTTTATTGCAATATTCACTTTATTAGGGTGATCTGGAACTGAACCCGCAGT
>RJWK010043084.1:0-18854 GCA_004363435.1 Platanista minor
GGGCCTCTCACTGCTGTGGCCTCTCCCGTTGCGGAGCACAGGCTCCGGACGCGCAGGCTCAGCGGCCATGGCTCACAGGCCCAGCTGCTCCGCGGCATGTGGGATCTTCCCGGACCGGGGCACGAACCCGTGTCCCCTGCATCGGCAGGCGGACTTTCAACCACCGCGCCACCAGGGAAGCCCGTTGTTTCCTATTTTTAAAGCAAAAATTACACTAGATGTGCCCAGATCTAACCTTCAGTTACATATCATGCAAAATACCTCATTTAGTAAGAGGTTTTTGGACTGGTTTGAGGGCATCTTTCAAAATAGGCAAGCCATGACTGCTCTTTCTTTTCTGCATTTTTAAACTCTTGACAATTATAAATAAGTTAAATCTCTCCCTCAAAGCACCAATTACCTCCTATGTTTAAGGAGGCCTGTCCTGCCAGACACGGCGTTCTACACACAACACACAGTAGGAACACAAAGGTGGTCACTGCCCCACAGTGCGCCCGGGATGCACGCAGGCGGCTCCAGTGAGCAGAATGCGGAGTTTGTGCATGAGTCCCCTCACCTCCCAGCTGATGGGAACCGAGACCCCACAGCCTCAGAGCAGAAAGCTTCAAAACACCGTGTAAACGGTCACCGACTCAACTCCCGAGTGTTCACCTTTACACGGCAGAGGTACGAGGAATTTTTGTTCAATTAAAAGTTAGGGAATGTGGAGTCATCAAGACGTCGCACAGGCTTTCTGAGCGATGACAGTCACGGTGTGTGTCCGGCCAGCGTGACGGCTGGCGACACAGCACAGCTCTGCATCGGGCACAGAGGGAGTGTGAGACAGGTTTTGTCCTCTGGAAGCTTACGCTGTCCCCATGAGACGTGTAGAAAGGACACGACAGGAGTGTGACAGGCCCCGGACAGGAGCAGGGCAGACTGATCACCTCTAAGCCGGGATGGAAGTCTCTACAGAGGTGATGGAATCTGACCCGGATGCTTTCTAGGTGGACGGAGGCTGGCGGAGGGGAGAGTGGGAAGCACAGAGGTGACGTGTGGGGCACTTAGGGACCACCGGCGGGGGGCCGGTGTCTGCTGTGGATGGAGGTCGTGCAGGGGCAGTGGCTGAGGGAGCCGCGTGGAGGTTGTATGGTCAGGATCCACTCGGTAGACGATGGGAAAGCTCAGGGTTTCTGACTGAAGACTACTGCATCTTGACTTCTACTATAGGACAGGGAGCCTACTGCAGCCTCCCTGCTTCCAGATTTCCCTTCAGCTGACTCTCTGCACTGCCGGCCCGTTTCCCTGAAAGGCGGACCTGACCGCCCAGCCCTCTCTCCCCCATCATAAAAGTACTTCCGTGATTTTTTTAGCTGTAGCTGAAGGACAACGTCCCCAGCACGGGTCATCCAAGGACCTTCTCAAGCTGACCTGAGCCTGACTTTCCAGGACATCTGTGCTCTAGTAACGACCTGCATCTCTCCCCAGAACCCCACCCACATTGCACCTCGCGCCTTTCTTTGCACACGCTGTCCTGTGCCCCTCCTGCTCCCCGATGCTCTCACACAGAACCTGCCCCAGGACACCCGTCCTCAGCCTTGTGGTCAAGGTAACCATTCCCTCCTCTAAGACACCTCAAAACCCTGTGCATCTAACAGTTGTGACTGTCATCATCACCATCACCATCAACGACTGACCTTTACCAAGTGTGTTCTACGTATCAGGTGCCATCTTGTGCTCTTCTGCGTAGTGTATCATATTTCATTTTTTTAAAATTATTTATTTATTTATTTATTTATTTAGCTGTATGTGGGCCTCTCACTGCTGTGGCCTCTCTCACTGCGGAGCACAGGCTCTGGACACGCAGGCTCAGCGGCCATGGCTCACGGGCCCAGCCACTCCGCGGCATCCTCCCGGACCGGGGCACGAACCCGTGTCCCCTGCACCGGCAGGCAGACTCTCAACCGCTGTGCCACCAGGGAAGCCCCATCATATTTTATTTAATCTCCCTATCAATCAACTCCATGCGGTCCATTTATGGCTTTTTATGTATGGAGAAATAGGCCTAGAGAGGTTCCTATTCTACCCACAGTCACACAGCTCATTAATTAGTAGCTGAGCTGACACCCATAGTGAGGTCTTCCTTACCCCAGCGCCTCTGCTTTTACTTCATTATCACATAAATTGTAATAATTGATTACATACTGCTTTTTCCCATAGGCTGTGGGTTCCCTGAGGGTAGGTGCTATGTTTTACTGGAGATTATAAAAATAAGATTACTTTATTTATCTGAAGTTTGAAAATATTATATAGATTTTTTTTGCCAACATAAAGGCATCTTTGCGAGCCTCTTATGCAGGCTGGAGTTCGCAGGAAGCAGAACATACCCGAAGACATATGTCTGGGCTCACCTGACCAGCACCACACCTGTGCCAGGTGAGATGGGGAAATGGCGGGCCGGAGAGCGGTCCACTTTCAGGCTTTCAAGAGAGGCTGGCGTTTCAGGGACTTCCCTGGAGGTCCAGTGGTTAGGACTCAGCTCTTTCACTGCCGAGGGCACAGGTTCAATCCCTGCTTGGGGAATTAAGATCCCGCGTGCCAGGCCGTGTGGCCAAAAATAGAAAAAGAGGCTGGGGTTTCTATTTTTACAAATCAGATAAATCAGTAATGAATATTAACCTGGCTTGGTTCACCCGGACAGATGTGAAAGTAAAGTTTCTGTTAGAAACAGTCCCATTAAAGTATCTTTAAAAAACTTCAGTGCGTTGCTCCTGACTCTGACAAACCCACCACGGCCTTAAGAGACTGTGTGGGGAGAGCAACAGTGTGTCAGGCTGAGCAAGAGGCTTCCTCTCCTCGTCTTTTTCATCATTATTTTCAGTGTGCTTTTCCAGGAATGTCTCTGGGCGTTCTTTGTAAAACTGTTGCCCAGATCTTTGTTAAAACACATCAAACCAACAAAGGTCAAATCAAGAGCAGGAAGACTTTGTTCTTTCAGTCAGAAGACATTGCTTTCATATTAAAAATGTACCGAAATCTAGAAGCATACTCTGATGATGTCTGAGAAGAATTCACGGCAGAGGACAAAGAAGAAAGCTCTCCACCGTCACTGGTGGCGGAGGGCTGTGCGATCCTCCGTGGCACAGCTTTTTTCTTGACTTCAATGACAGAGAGCAATCACTCTCTAAAATTAGAAAGACCCTGAGCATTGTGTTCTGATATTATGACTAACGATGACTAACACTGTCATTCTTTGTGTTTATTGGCCCTCAAGGTAAAACACACTATGATGAAAATTTTAACTACCTTATTTATACGTGAAAACAAACAGAAAGGGTCTTTTCTTACTCGGATAGAATTCTCGAAGGTTTGTGTTTGCTTTATTTCCAACCATTGGAGGCCGTTATCAGAAGGATCTGTCTGTGCAGCTTGAGTGCCAAGTGGTAACTGAGGGCTCCGTAGCAATTCCATCCCCTCTCTTTATCTTCCACGTGGATTTAAAACCGACGTTGGCAGCTGCAAGTCTGAGATTTGGGGTAAGGATACTATTTTATCTTGCATTATGTGAACGATTTTTTCGCAACTTTGAGAAAATCTTTTCCTCAAAGATTTTCTTTGAGAAAATTAATCTCGCTTCCTCTGGCCTGATGAAGATTTTAAATACTCAGACAGATGAGCCCAAGTCCCTGTCCTAACAGTGGCCTTGTGAGACCTTGGTCCAGTGATCTTGGAAATAGAAGGGTTGTTGTGAATTGAGGCTAATATATGCTTTAAACGTCCCTTGAGGCAATTAAATGTTTGATGGAATGGGAACTTTTGGAAGATTCGTCTGGAATTTTAAATTTAATCTATTCACGGTGTAGCTCGACTGTGTTTCTGGATCGCAGGTGGTGACTGTCCCTAAGAAGCTGGGAGAGGTGGAGGCCAGCACGCTGTCTAGGGACCGGGAACAGGATATCAAAGGGTGGCTGGTGGTAGGCATGGAGGCCATGGATCCGCCATCTCAGGGTCCCTGGAGCAATCTGCTCTTAATGTAAAGGGTTCCAGGCCAGCGGGATGGTAGAGCCTGGTGGGCGGTGAGGTGGGAGCCTCCTAGGACGGGTGGGGCTGCTTCAAGGAAGACCAGCCTGTGGCGTGCCCAGGACTGGACACACACCTTGCGCCAGTGGGTCCCTCTTTACCTATCCCGTCCTGTCCAATGTTGAGCGCCTAGCAGGTCACCAGCGCTAGTCTGTGCTCTGTGTATGTGGTGGGGGGACAAGGAAGAATTAAACGCTGTCTTCAGAGAGTTTACCATTTCCTTGGAAACGAAATTAGCCCACAGACAGCTACAGGGAAACTAAGTATAACAGAAATTGGGGTCAAGAAGAAAGCTCTCTGTGGTGTGGCACTGTTGGGAAGGACTGAGGGAGAAGCTGAGCACCCAAAGGGGGACTGCAGTTGGATGGGCAAAAGTTCGGTGAAAGGAAATTCCAGGCAAAAGGGAAAGAGAGCATGAGCCAAGGGAAAAATGAGTGTGGCAGGTGTGGACGCCCAGAGCCCACCCAGCCAAGGGCCCGACTGGAGATGTCAAGGAATGCTTAGAAGAAACATTAGACAGTCAATTAACCCAGACTACAGAGACCTTCAGACATCTGGCAGAGAAGTCCACTCAGCGAGTGGGAGCCAGGCATATATTTTCAAGCAGGGAAAGCACGATGACAGCAGCATTTAAGGAAATTACTCAGAGGGGAGAGGCAGGGAGGCCAAGGAGGGAGAGGCTGTTTCACCTGAACACAAGGTGATCAGGGTTCCAACAAAGGTGACAGCGCAGAGGACAGAGACGTGAGGCGGATGGAAAAGATGCACAGAACCGAGGCGACTTTTGGGAGGTGAAATAACACGACTTGTGATGAAATGGTTATGAAGTGTGACTGATGGAGAGTTCCACCAGAGCCTTCCTCTCAGCCCCACTGACGCTGTCAGGGCTCAGCGGCCACACAGAGGAGCCGTCCTGATACCTTTGGCTTCTTGGTTCCCATCTGTCTTAGCTCAGGCTGTTGCAACAAAATCCTCGAGACTGGGAGGCTTAAACAACGGGCCTTTCTTTCTCACAGCTCTGGAGGCTGGAAAGTCCAAGATCAGGGTGCCAGCAGGGTCGGGTTCCGTGAGGGCTGTCCTCATGACCTACAGATGGCCACCTTCTTGCCGGTCCTCACAAGGTGGAGAGAGAACGCCATTTCTCACATCTCTTCTTCCAAGGGCACTAATCCCATCCAGAGGGCTCCACCCACGACCTAATCACTTCCCAACGTCTCCATCTCCAGGTCCTATCACAATGGGGCTTAGGGCTTCAACATATGAATTCTGGGCGGATACGATAACCAGTCCATGATACCACCTCGATTTTAACGGCTTCTGTTTCCACACTATGGGCGTTTCCACCCCCACCTGCTGTGTCACTTGGCCTTTTATTCACTGGCAAGCCCAGACCTCGCAAGCTGCTCAGACAACGCAGGTAAGGACAGGAGGCTTCTTAGTGGCCAAGGCCCAGCACCTGGAAACGGCTGGATTTCTCTTACTCGTGCAGCCCCAGGACTAGGGCCCTCGGGCCCCAGGCGATGCTTGGCTTCACTAACCCAGTTCCCAGGCATGAGCTGCCTTTCCCCTGCCAACAGCGCCAGGTCCCTACTAGGACTGGAGTTCAGGCCAGTGACAAAGGAGCTGCTATGAAAGGAACTTTCTCTTCTGTGATTTGAGCCTGGACCAGGAACTAGCAGTCCTCTTGCAACCACGAGGAAGAAAACTCGCCGAGGCTGGAGCCGACGATAAGGAAACACAGCTTGAAAACGGAGCGAGAGCAACCGGCTTCTGGTCACATAACTTGAGTAACTGGGTTAAGCCTCCACTGCTTCTCAGTTACATGAAGCAAAAAGTTCTTATTGTTTAAACCAGTGTTGAGTTCCCACCAGCTATTTCTTTTTTTGTTGTTTTTTTTAGGCAGAGTCTCCTTAGAAGCCCATACGATTTACATTTATTAATTAATTTATTTATTTTTGGCTGTGTTGGGTCTGCGTTTCTGCGCGAGGGCTTTCTCTAGTAGCGGTGAGCGGGGGCCACTCCTCATCGCGGTGCGCGGGCCTCTCACTGCCGCGGCCTCTCTTGTTGCGGAGCACAGGCTCCAGATGCGCAGGCTCAGTACTTGTGGCTCACGGGCCCAGTTGCTCCACAGCACGTGGGATCTTCCCAGAAGAGGGCTCGAACCCGTGTCCCCTGCATTGGCAGGTGGATTCTCAACCACCGCACCACCAGGGAAGCCCCCACCAGCTATTTCTAACGGAGTTCCTGACCAGAGCCGAGATTCTCTGCCAGGGGCCTTGACTCTGCACCTGACAACCAGGGTCCTGACCAGGCAGCCAGCGAGGTAGCGACGCCAGGGGGAAACTGCCACGCCGGCCGCGAGCTGGACGGCGCCGACCAGCGAAACCTCCCTCCACATCTCCCGCGAGCTCACCTCCTCCTCGCACTATCACGATTCTGCCACCCACAGTCTGCCTGCTCCCCAGTTAAACCGGTCAGCTCTCTCCTGAACTCTCCTGCTGACCTAACCTAGACCTGATACGCTGATGTCTGGTACCGCTGGGTCCTCTGGGCCAGATCGCAGCTCTGGGGGCTCCCTGACACCTGCTTTCTTCATCCTGGGGCCGCAGAGAGTAAACAACAACAATAACACACACACACTGTCTTGACAGGGTCAACTATAAATTCACGCTATCTAACTTCGGTGGCCCTTCTCCGCTGCCGGCCTCTGTGTTACGCTGTATGGGCCTTTCCCACACAACTGCTATCTGACGAGAGACCTACATACCTAGTAGCCGACGCGGCCGATGATCCGCCAGCGACTGGCCCCGGAATTCAGGGCCCAGTGGCACCTGTGCCTGGTGAAGCTTTTGGCAATATGTCTGGAGCACCACAGAAGATAACTTTATTCAAAGTCAAGAGTTTAGTTCTCTGCTGCGTCTTAATTGATGCAGCCCATCAAAGCAGGCACTGTGGCGAGCAAGGTATAAATCAATAACACAAGTAAATGGAAGTGATTAAAGGACAGAGCCACTTGAAAGCAAGTGGTGCCCAATCTCCCAAAAAACATAACCAAACGGCTTTGCGAGAGAAGTTACAATGGTCTGCCTTTGTTTTTACTAAAAAGTACTAATAACAAATACTGGGAAATTCAACTGATACTTAAAGAAAAAGAACACTTCACTTCTGAGCTTTCATAAGTGAGGCAATGCTCTTTTCAAATGATTACAGTCTGGCAAGGCAGAGTCAAGGTACTTTGGTTTCTTTGTACTTTTCTCCCCTTTATTTCAGATTTTATACGAATGAAACACGATGAGTAATTCCTTCTCTTTGGATCCTTCAGGATATTATTTAAACACTGGCATCTGGTCTAAGGGAAATTTAATGCGAAGTCAGAGGAGTATTTGAAAAATAGTTTACATCTGCTTTTGTACCACCCACCCCTGAAGTACACAGAGCTAGTGGACAAAATGAGCCCACGGCTGGTTCTCGGGGTCCTGGTGCTGGCGGGGCTGGTGCCTCTGGTGTAACGCACACCCCGGCATTCCCTTTCATAAAGTGAGGGATTGGAGCCACCTTCTTTGTAGCAAAGTCTTGACCTCTATAATACTTCTTAAACTGAGGACAATGATGGTCTCACTGAGCCTTAACACATGATTTCAATCTGATCTGACAGTACTAAAACCCAGAAGTCCAGGAGGTGAATGGTTGAGCAAGCTTGGGAAAATGTCCAGGAAACCAAGTGGAGAAGCCCAGTGAATTACGGAGAGTAATCACAACTGCAGGGCAATGGGGTGGGGGAATAAAATGATATTTTCTGAGTTGGTAACTGTTATCGGATCGACTAATAAAACTGTGGGCCCACTCAGATGTACTGGAAAGCGAAAACCAAGAGCAAAACCAAACCAAACCAACCCCCCCAAAACAGAAACCCCCAACCAAACAACTAGAACAACAAAATGCCCCCAATAAACCCCTTAAACTCCCAAATCTTATATTCTTTTCTTTTATCCCTCTATAATTTATTATATTAAGGATATGCATTTTAAAAACATTCCTACACACACACACACACACACACACACACACACACACACACACACACACGCACGCCTTTTGAAAAGGATCCAAGAGCAGCAAAAAATTAGCAGTGGGAATTAGGGTGGTAATTAATTTTAGGAACAAGCATATTTTAAATTTCATACATTTAGACAAAATGGAAAAAGGATTAAGATCAGTTTGTAATATTTGTATACTGAGGATAAACTTGCAGAACCTCGAGGAGCGAAATGCACAAGAATGCAGCTGTCACAGAAGCCATGACAGGCGAGCAAGCAGTCACTTTTTCCAGGGTCTCCCATTGCCTGGGAAGGTTGGTCCCAGCCTCTACCCCTGCTCTTCAGACCGGGGTCCGATGCCTGGGACACTTCTGAGGGAGGTCACCGCATTTTGATAAACTAAAATTTGGTGATGAGGCCATTTAAAAAAAAATTTATTTTTGGTTTGTAAACAATTCACACATCAAAACCATCTAGGCTTTGTTCTTTGACGCATCCCCGGGGCCCTCCAGGTATGCTGAGCTGTTCAGTATACACAGTAAGCCTTCGGCTCTAAGTCAAGAACTTTCTACCCACAGCCAAGAGACCTTATTACCCCAGTGACTTGTATTTCAGCATTTTTCTTTCCATAACTCCGATCCCCCACCTGGAAAATCCTCTGTTTGTAGTTAAGCACTAAAAGTCTATATAATTCAAAACCACAAGGGCAGAGAAAACCCTAAAACCACCCGACTGCACGTGGCTTTTGGGGAGCAGTGTTCCTGGGATTACAGGCTGAAAAGGAATCAAAGCGCCTTCTGACAACAACACTAAGTCAGACCTACGTCTCCTCCTTTCCTGGGATGGAACAGAAGGGTTTCTTTTCTGCTCTAGTTTTGCTAAAATTTCAGTGGTTTCTCTTCTCCCAGTTCAGCACTACTGATTCACGGTAAGAGCTGGAGCCACCATCTCAGCTGAGGACAAGCTTGCGCCATGCAGAAGCCTCGAGGGACACTTCCCCTGGTCTCTCCTTTCTCCATCCTCCCCACCACGCGGAATCCCACCTCCCCCTCCCCTCCCCCACCCCCACCCCCCCACCGTTCCGGTGCCCAGTACTGTCACGTGTTCTCACCACTCTCCCAGCACAACTGTCCTTGGGTAAAGATGCTCTGATGGGTGACCACTTTGAGTCTCTAGTGGAAAAATATAGTTCTGATCCCTGATACCTGAAATCCTGCCCCAGTGATTTCAGTTTTCAGTGAGTGAGCAGGGGAGACATTTTGGGAGAGAGGCAACTGACCCTTCTCTCTTGACTGAAATCACACCACCGGTTTGACTTTGCCTGGTACTAAGACTAACTGTACTATCGCTGCCTATTACAATTGACTCATCTCTCTTTCCTTTCCAAGATGTTATGACATTGAGTCCCAACCGTTAGATCAACTGTAAAACCTGGATTTAGCATCAGGGAGTATTTTTTCTCAAGTCTTTGTTTTTAGATTTGAGAGGCTATCGTGCCACATTGAGGTGCATGTGTCACCACACAGAAATAAAAGCAGGACCTGAGTTTGAGAAAGAGGTGTGCCCTCAGAATAGAAATTTGGAAATCACCGCGGAAATGACTGCAGAGGCCCTTGGGGTTAGAGGGTATCACGGAAGAAAAAAGAAAGTATAGCTGGAAGAAGCAAGAAATAGGGACCAGAAGACAGCTTACCTGTGATAAGGGGAAAGGCCAAAGCCCGCGAGTCAACAGAAGAGATTGTAAAGGGGTGTCTAAAACGGAATACAGGGCTTCCCTGGTGGCGCAGTTGTTGAGAGTCCGCCTGCCGATGCAGGGGACGCGGGTTCGCGCCCCGGTCCGGGAAGATCCCACATGCCGCGGAGCGGCTGGGCCCGTGAGCCGTGGCCGCTGAGCCTGCGCGTCCGGAGCCTGTGCTCCGCAGCGGGAGAGGCCACAGCAGTGAGAGGCCCGCGTACCGCAAAAAAAAAAGAGAAGAAAGAAAAGAAAACGGAGTAGAAAAATAGGATAATGCAGATCAACAAGCCAATGAAAATTAACTTTAAGAATCTCTGCTACTTGGATCTGAGCTCCTGCAGGGAAAGATTCTCTCACTCATGCTATGCTCCAGGGCTAATGGTGTCTGGCACATAGTAGGTGCTCTATACATGTTGGCTGAATGAATAAGAGCATTCTCCTAGTAAAAAAAATAACTTGCTTCTGAGGAATTATTTACAATTGCCAAGATATGGAAGCAACCTAAGTGTCTGTCGACAGATGAATGGATGAAGAAGATGTGGTTCATATACACAATGGAATACTACTCAGCCATAGACAAGAAGAGGAATTTGCCATTTGCAGGAACATGAATGGACTGGGGACTTGGAGGGCATTATGCTAAGTGAAATAACTCAGACAGAGAAAGACAAATACTGTATGATCTCACTTATATGTGGAATCTAATAAATACAACAAAGTAGTGAAAATAACAGAAAAGAAGCAGACCCACAGATGCAGAGAACAAACTAGGAGGTACCAGTGGGGAGAAGGAAGGGGGAGGGCCAAGGTAGGGGGAGGGGAGTAATATAGCCAAGATTTCATAAGAACTATAAATGGACTATAACCTTTAAAAATTGTACAAAAATTTTTTAAAATTAAGAAAAATAACTTGTTTCTCTCTTCAGTGAGGCATGTCTTCTTTGAGGTTTACTGATTTTTGAAATATACTCTAACCACACTCTGATATGGTTGTGTACATATCTTAGCTAGACTTTCCTCCCGGACAGGTCAACTCACTGTTCGGGTCCCTTCACTTTCTATATATTGCTATAACTCAGTCGGAATTAAAACAACCTCGTAATTTAAAATCTCAGGGGCTTCCCCCGGTGGCGCAGCGGTTGGGAGTCCACCTGCCGATGCGGGGGACGCGGGTTCGCGCCCCGGTCCGGGAAGATCCCACATATGCCGTGGAGCGGCTGGGCCCGTGAGCCGTGGCCGCTGAGCCTGCGCGTCCGGAGCCTGTGCTCCGCCACGGGAGAGGCCACGACAGTGAGAGGCCCGCGTACCGCACAAAAAAAAAAAAAAAAAAAATCTCAGGACGTTTTCTGTTTGCTGGCAACACTTTGTACCCACACATGCAAACACTTTTATCATTCTTTGTCACCTGTACCAAAAACCAAATACCAACAAGTGCCACCTCTGAAACACATCGTGCATTCTTCAAGCTTCCACCCGACCTTGCCTCCCCCCAGACTTAGATGCTCCTAAGTGCCACGGATCACAAAGCAGTGGAACCGGCAGCGATTCAGTAACGTGATTTCTGCGTGTGCTGCAATCACTTTTTGGCAAGATTCACTGAAAAGGTCAGTGTATGCATAAGCAAAAATCTAGCAGTTTTAAAGATTAATGAAAACGAAATAGACATCAGTTCAGAATAATAAATCTGATTGTTAACCAAGTTAATCCAAAAACGAATGGACTGTACAACTCATGTATTCACTGACGAAGCAGCAAGTGCCCACCCTGCGCGAAGCACCGTGTGGATGCTCGGGCTGGGGGCATGGGGCTGGAGGTACCAAGATGCAGCTTCATGGAAATGACTGAGGAACCAACTCACGTTACCGTCCTCAAGAGAAGAACTCACTCTTATAAAGAAACAAAGCAGTGACTTCCTTGGCGGTCCAGTGGGTGAGACTCCGCAATCCCACTGCAGGGGGCCTGGGTTCCACCCCTCGCTGGGGAACGAGATCCGGCACGTGCACCAGGACTAAGAAGTCTGCGTGCCGCAGCTAAAAAATCCCATGTGCCTCGACTAAGACCCAGCACAGCCAAGATACATAGATAAATATTTAAATAAATAAGTAAATGATTTTAGAAAAGAAATAAAGGATACACGCATAATAGATATAACAGATTAACATGTAAGTACATAAAGCATTGTTTGCTACTATTTCCAGAGGAAAATGCATTTCCAGATGCCTTTTGAGGTCGCTTGGCTGTGCAGAGCATGGGTAAAACAAACAGCATGCAGCTGGGCGAAAAGGGTCATTTTCTAAGCAGGCTGCCAAAGGGAAAGCGGTGGTCAGTGAGCCAGGAATATGAAGGTCAGACCACAGGGTGACATCATAGAAAAGAGCCCCCTTGACGGTGGTCGAAGAGCTCCAGGAGGGGAAACTGGGAGGGAGGGAGAGTGTGCAGGAAGGGGAGAAGCCCCCTCTGACCCCTAACGAGGGGATTTTATACCTTGGAGACGAGGATCCTGCTCTGTGTCTAAGAGACCCTGTGATGGGGTAATAAGGGTGGGCCAAGAAGTCACTCCGTGACGGGTGAAGGGACGTGTGAGAAGGCAGTGACGCTTCCATTTCACGTGCGTGAGAGGCTCTCCGGGCGTCACATACGCGCAACATACGTGCGTGTGTGTGTACACATCTATAGGTCATGTACACGTGCGTGCATACACTTCTACAGGTACACGTACACGTGCGTGCGTGTGTACACATCTATAGGTCACGTACACGTGCGTGCATACACTTCTACAGGTACACGTACACGTGCGTGCGTGTGTACACATCTATAGGTCACGTACACGTGCGTGCGTGTGCACACATCTATAGGTCACGTACACGTGCGTGCATACACTTCTACAGGTACACGTACACGTGCGTGCGTGTGCACACATCTATAGGTCACGTACATGTGCGTGCATACACTTCTACAGGTACACGTACACGTGCGTGCGTGTACACATCTATAGGTCACGTACACGTGTGCGCGTGCGTGCGCGCGTGTGCGCGTGCGTGTGCGTGTGTGCGCTGTGCGTGTGCGTGCGTGCGTGTGCGCGTGTGTGCGTGCGCGCGTGTGTGCGTGCGTGCGTGCGTGTGCGTGTGCGTGCGCGTTCCTACTACAATATACCCTCTGCCCTCAAAGGCGTCTTAGTCTAGTAGGAAGGACAAAATCTATACACAAGTAATTATAATGAAGGTGTGTGTCTAACTCCAACAAAGAGGAGCTAGCAGAAACCCTCAGAAACCGGAAAGGGAAACTCCTGCACTTGTTGGTGGGAATGTAAACGGATACAGCCACTATGGAGATCAGTGTGGAGGTCCCTCAAAAAACTAAAAATAGAGCTACGATGTGACCCAGCAATCCCACTCCTGGGCACATACCCAGACAAAACCATAATTCAAAAAGACACATGCACCCCAGTGTTCATAGCAGCACTGTTTACAATAGCCAGGACATGGAAGCCACCTGAATGTCCATCAATAGATGAATGGATAAAGAAGATGTGGTACATGTATACAATGGAATACTACTCAGCCACTAAAAAGAAGAAAATAATGCCATTTGCAGCAACATGGATGGACCTAGAGATTACCATGCTAAGCGAAGTAAGTCAGAAAGAGAAAGACAAATGTCATATAATATCTCTTATATGTGGAATCTAAAATATACAAATGAACGTATCTACAAAACAGAAACAGACTCACAGGCATAGAGGACAGAGCTGTAGCTGCCAAGGCGGGGAAGAGGGGTGGGGAAGGGATGGATTAGGAGTTTCGGATTAGCAGATGCGAACTATCACACACAGAATGGATAAACAACGAGGTCCCACTGTAGAGCACAGGGAACTAGATTCAATATCCCGTGATAAGCCATAGTGGAAAAGAATATATGCATGTGTACCTGAATCACTTTGCTGTACAGCAGAAATTAACAAACACAACGTTGTAAAATCAACTATACTTCAATAAAATTTAAAGAAACCAAACGCTTGAGCAGAACCTGAGAAGCATTCCCACTGGAAATGAGTAAGAGGCAGGGACGTGTTCTGTCATGGCTCCTCAGCTCTGAGTAGAGACCCGGCCTGTGCACCAACCAAAACAGAGGGGGATGAAAGATGACACAGAAGTTGTCTCTGTTAAGGAATTATGTAATTACCTACATTGATAAATTTAAGAAATCAACAGAAAACTTACTTAGAAAACTTAAGAATTATCAACTGAAAAATCATCAGAATTAATACTGACAATAGCTCTGGTTGGCTGGATATATACAAACAAATATGAGCATGTCCCCAAATAACAGCAATACCTGTTTATAGAGAATATAAGAGGAAAATCCACAAAAGGAAAAGAATGCCATAATATATTTTGAAATAAACCTAAAAAGAAATGCACACCATCCATAAAAGGATACATTTCAACTGTACTGAAGATACAAAAGAAGACCTAATGAAATTCAAAGAGATGCAAAGATGTTCATTCTTCCCAGACTAATTCGTGAAGGTGTAATAAGACCAATTCTAACCAATCAATCATTCAGATTTTAAAACATGAAAGTTATTCTAAGACTCATATGAAAGTACAGATGCTTAAGAATAACTAGGACAATTCTAAAACAAGTGATGAGGGAAGACGTTCCCCTACAGATAATACAGTTTGCTGTGTACTAGTGCCCTTCTAAAGGTGTTCCTTGTAATAACTGACAATCCTCACAACTATTTTATGAGGTGGGCATTATTATTAACCCATTTTCAAGACAGGGAAACTTAAGCAAAAAAAGGAAACTAATTTGTGTGAAGTTCTACAGCGGGTAAGTGGAAGTGGCATTGGGATTTGAACCCAGGCACTGGTGCTCCAGAGTCTGTTTCTTCAAGCGCCATAATCTATGACTCATGAAGTCATAGTACAGGGCACAGGAAGTGGATGGTCAGGAAAGGACACGAAGTCCCAAACAGATCCATGCACACGTGGAAAATGTGATTTTTGACAAAGTAGCATTTCAGATGAATGGCGGAAGACTATCTCAGTCAGAAAGTGGTACCAATAACTGGGTATATGTTTAGAAATAAAATTAGGTAAGATCCCTGTATAAGCTTCTATTGTTGCTGTAACCAATTGCCGTAAATGTAGCAGCTTGAAACGACACAAATCCATCATCTCCTCCTTCTGTAAGAAGTCTGAGCGGACTGCAGGCTGCGGGCCCCGCTGTTTCCCTGCTCTGGTCTCACAGGCCAAAGTCCAGGTGTGGGCTAGCCCAGACTCTTACCTGGAGGCGCTGAGGGAGCATCTGTTTCCAAGCTCCTTCGGGCTGTGGACAGAATTCAGCTCCCTGCGGCTGCAGAGCCGACATCCCCCCCTGCCTTGCTGGTTGCCAGCTGGGAGCCTCTCTCACCCCTGAAGGTCCCCTGCAATCCTCCTCATGTGCCCCCCACCCTGGCGCACTGGACCCTTCTCACACCTAGAAGCTCTCTGGTCTCCCCTTCGGCTACCTGTCTTCTGCCTTCAACCAGAGAAAGTACTCTGCCCTTAAAGCGGCAATGTGTTTAGACTGGGCTCACCACTCGCATAATCTGGGATAACTTCCCCGTTTTAAGGTCACTGATGCTTAACTTTAGTTACATCTGCAACGTCTCTTTTACCACATAATGTATATATGCACCAATTCCAGGGACAAGAGAATGAACCTCCTTGGGGAACGTTCTGTTGCAATCCTTATACCACATGGTATATAGCAATAAATTTGAGGTAGATTAAAGAGTTAAATGTACAAAACAAAACTCTTAAAAGTAATGGAAGAAAATAAAAGAGAACATATTTTATAATCTTGGGTAGGGACGACCTTCCTAAGCAAACTTAGAAATCATAAAAAAAAAAAAAAAAAAAGGAAGATCATGTTCTCAAAAATTAAAACACTGAATAAAAAGATTAAAGATAAGCAACTGGGAGAAAGTATTTGCAACTTATTTAACAAATCATTAATTTACAGAATTTGTAAGAAAATGAATTTCTATAAATCCAATTAGAAAAACAAATCCATAGAAGAGATTAGCAACGAATGTGATCAAGTATTTCACAGAAATGTAAATACAGATGATGGTCCCTGACTTACGATGGATCGATTTACGATTTTTTGATTCTATGATGGTGTGAAAGTGATACACATTCAGTAGAAACCATACTTTGAATTTTGATCTTTTCCTGGGCTAACGATACAATCTTCTCTCGTGATGCAGGGCAGGGGCTCCCAGTCATGTGATCATGAGGGTAAACAACCAACATACTTACAAACATTGTGTCCCCAGACAAACCATTCTGAAAAAAATTTCACGTTCAGGACAGTATTCAATAAACTGCATGAGATATTCAACACTATTATAAAATAGGCTTTGTGTTTCATGATTTTTCCCAACTGTGGGCTAACGTAAGTGTTCTGAGCACACTGAAGGGGGGCTGGGCTAAGCTCTGATGTTGGGTGGGTGACGTGTATTAAATGAATTTACAACGTACAGTACTGTCAACTTAGGATGGGTTTATCAGGATGTAACCCCATCGTAAGTCAAGGGAGATCTGCAGTGGATTTCCACTTCTAGTAATGGAAGCCTACATAATTCCCTCCCAAGTCTGCTTCAGGGTATTAGGGAACTAAGAAGGCAGGGAAGAATTATGGGGCCAATCCTGGAGATGGGAGAAATCAAGAGAACTTGTAAGTCTGGCATTTGGGGACATTTTAACACAGTGGCCTTTGTCACTTCTAGATTGGTTGGCAAGAGGTTGAGAAGCTGAACAGATCTTCTAACAGCCTCACAAAAGAAGTCAGGGGGACACAAACTGCAGTCCAGGAGTTCCTGGTAAAATCCCATGCTTTTGGGTGGAGCCCAAAGGGCTACACCCTAGGAGTAGGAGTGAACTGGAAACAGACCAGCCCTCTCCAACACTGAAATCTAGCTTCAAACAATCTCAGCCCCTGAAAATGGATTAAGGTTATTCAAGACGGCAAGTGCCGCTACCTGCTTACCCAGAAGCAAATGTAAATTCTCTCTGGAGACAATCATCATCACCCCAGGTCCCAAATTATTTCTATGAAGTTCTATATAAAATATCTGGCACAGAATCAAAGATAGCCAGGCTCACAAGAAAGCAAGACTACATGACCAAAAGCCAAGAGAAACAAATACAATGAAATGAGAACCATGTGAATTCCAGATAACGGTTATCAGAACTAGACTTTACAAGAACCAAGATAAATGTTCAACAAAATAAGAAAGATAGTTGTGAACTTCAGCACAGAACAGGAAACTAAAAAAAGAACTAAGTAGAAATTCTCTCTCTGGAAAATACAGTAACCAAAATTAAGAATGGGTGTAACAGCAGGTTAGACACAGTTGAGGAGAGACTCAGTGAAACAGAAGCTAGATTAAAAAGTAACCAGAATCAATACAAAACATAGGAAATATAGTTAGAAGATCAGATATATATATATATATATATATATATACACACACACACACACACACACACACACACAGACACTTATAGTCTCAAAAAGAAGAGAGAATTAGGCAGAAGTTAAAATAGGAAATCTGATACTATAACCACTAAAGAAAGTATATCCATAATTAATTGAAAATATTCCAACAAAGAAAACTTCAGCCCAGATAGCTTAATCTACCAAACATTTTACGTTGTCCAAACTCTTCCGGAAAATAAAGAGGGAACGCTCCATTTTGTTTTATGAGACCATCAAATTTTGATACCAAAATCTAGTAATATCATCACAATAAAAGAAAGTAGTAGGCTAATCTCATTAATAAGCATTGATGTGAAAATTCTAAACAAAATATTAGTGAACCAAAATCCAGCAAAAGGTAAAGAGGGACAAGTCACCATGATCAAGTGGGGCTTATTCTAGAAATGCAACCTTGATTTAACATTAGAAAATCAGTCTAAGAAGATCACTGCATTAGCAGAATAAAGGACAAGATTCATATAACTAGCTCAAAAGATGGAACAAAGGCATGTAAGAAACATCCATCTGCGATGTTAAAAAGAAAAAAAGACTCTTGGTAAGAAGAGAAAGAAACTTCCTACATGTGATTAAGGGAATCTATACAAAAGTCAATTGTATTTCTAAGTACTGCAAACAAACTGTGAGAAAATGAAATTTAAAAAATAATGTCATTTAAGATAGCATCATAATTGTCAAATACACAGGAATAAATCCAACATAAAATGTGCAAGACATCTTTACATAAAATGATAAAAATATAACAAAAAAATTAAAGAACGCTTAAATAAAGCCGAGGGATAGTCTATGTTCATGGACTGTAAGATTTACTGGAAATGGACAAGTCCAGTCTCAAATTTATACAGAACTGCAAAAGGCTATGAAGGACCTATCGTTAAAATGTGAGCTTCACAAGAACAAGGATTTTTGTTTGGTTTGTTCACCGATGTATATCAGGGCCAGTAAAGGGCATGATCTATCACAGGCGCTCAGTAAATATTTGTTGAGTTGAATTGAAATGTCGAAAGGATGTATCACTTGGGAGTTTAGAAGAAGAATTCACTCTGCGCTGTCATTTAGTTACCGTGGCACGCACTGATCTACCGTCTCATTTACCTTCCTCTGTTTATCAGCTCAAGCAAAACCTCAAAACCTTATGTGCTGAATGAAGCGTTTGGGATCATTCAGTCCAGTTTTCCAGTTTTCTCCCATTCTTTCTGCAGGGGCATTCATTCAAATAAAAAAGAGAGACAGTGGCTCTGGTTCCATAGGGGGTGCCCGGCCTGACACGCCACCCTTCAGACCACTGCCATCTTTCTGCTGCTGCCCCTGTGAGACCCCAGCACAGTGTCCGAGCCTGGCGCCTGTGCCCTCTCTTGCCTACACTGGGCTACCTACCGAGCAGGGAAGAGCCCCCCCACGAGTTTGTCAGGGCCCCCAGCAGCGGGCTGTGAATTCCTCTCCCGCTTCTTTTTTTTTTTTTTTTTTTTTTT
>RJWK010043085.1:0-18896 GCA_004363435.1 Platanista minor
ACACATGCATATGAACTCATGTGCAAACACCTAAACCTTTAAACCCCATTTCTCATATTTGCAAACACTGTCTCAGAAAGTGCTTTTTGTTTAGGATTGTAGAATGAGATATGATTGTGAAACACTATAAAAATGATAATTATACTTAAATAATGAGATTCCCTTAAAAGTGAATTTACTAGTTAGTATTATCTAACCAACTTTCTCCTTCATTCTTGTATTAGTCTGCTCAGGCTTCCATAATAAAATATCTTGGACTGGGTGGGTTAAACAACAGGAATTTATTTCTCACACTCCTGGAGCCTGAGAAGTCCAAGATCAAGGTGCAAGCAAGTTCCATTCCCCAGTGAGAGTCCTCTTCCTGGCTTGCAGATAGCTGCCTTTTTGCTGTGTCTCACATGGTAGAGATAAAAAGAGAGAGGAAGTAACCTCTCTGGCATCTCTTCTTATACGGACACTAATCTCATCATGCGGACCCCACCCTCATGACCTCATCTAAACCTAATTATCTCCAAAAGGCCCATCTCTAAATACTATTGCAGTGGGAGTGGGTCTTCAACATATGAATTTTGGGTGGAAACAATTCAATCCATAGCAGTCCCATACTTGAAAGCTGACTTTTCCCTATAAATAACCCTAGATTCTCAGCCTTCTGATTCTTTTTATTTTTATTATATGTATTTATTTGTTGACTTGGTTCCTCAGGAGTGTGATCTTGTAAAATGATTTCAAATGTTTTGCTTTTGGTGCATTGTCACAAATATGCTCCTCTAACCTACAGTTCTCTAACTTTATGCTTAGACCTATTCATCTTTTCTTCAGTAGGATATTTCCATTTGGTTGTTCTATAGATGTATGGAGCAAAATACTGATAGATATATTAATTTTTCCACCAAAACACTGTTTTCTTTTCCCTGTCAAGCTCATCAATATCACTGTTTTACAGACCTACCATCTTGGTGATCTTATCCTTCCTCTGAATTTCAAAATCAATGGCTTTGTGTAATTGCATGAAGAAATATATTAATTGATTCAAAGTCTTTTCTGTCAGTGACATCTATTTTAATACTATTATGCTAGTTGTTAGGGAAAGTACAGAGATTAATTAAAACGTTGACTGTCTAAAACAAAATTCAGCAAACTATAGCAAGCCAAATCCAGCCCACTGTCTGTTTTTGCAAATAAAGTTTTATTGGCACTTAGCCACGCCCATTCTCTTCCAGACTGCGTATGGTTACTTTCACCCTACAATGGCAGAGTAGAATAATTGCTACCAAGACTGTGTGGCCCAGAGACTGTATATTTACTATCTGGCCCTTAACAGAAAAAATTTTGCCCACTCCTACTCTAAAAGGTGATGGAGAGTGTGTGTGTGTGTGTGTGTGTGTCTGTAATAGGGTAAGATATAAATGTGTGCATTAACACATCTTCTAATATTTTGAACTTAAAGAAAAAGATAAAGTTCCAAAATGATGTGATGATAAAGATGAAAGAGCAATTAATATTTGCTGCAGGGATACAAATTGAATAAGACTTCACAGAACAGCTTGCATTTTGGTAGAACCTTTTAAAATTAGTATAATTTTAATAACAAGAGGTTAGCAGAGGCAGGTTTTTTTTCAATAAATATTTACTAAGTATCTACTGATATATTCAAATAGATGGGAAGTTTACCTAGCGTGAGAATCTGTTACTTCCTTGTGCCTTCTGCAGGACCTAGCACAGTGCCTTGCACATAGTAAGTTAACAGTAAATACCTGTTATTTAATTAGCTGCTGAAATAGTGTGTAACAAATGCATGATAACATTCTACAGCATAAACTAGTAAAATGTTGAGGAAGCATAACTTCTGGCAGGATTTCTTGGAGGGGATGCATTGGAGGGTCATTGCCATTGAATCATCTTGGGTGATGATTACCAGTTTTTACTAAGATTTATTTGTTACTTCAGCCTTAATTATCTGACACCCAAGTCCAGCTTTTCAATCTGTGATGACTTTCATGGCTGGTAGAGAGTATATTGTTTTCTTTAGAATGAAAACTAGCCATCATCTGTGTCCTTTGAAGTAGGAACTCAATGAGTAATATTAATATTAGAACGAGCTTGATGCCAAGGGCAAACGACTCTTGGTACTTTGCCATACTTTGCAGCATGGAAAGAATAATTTTATAGAATGTTCCACTAATAAGCTACTCCTTATGTCTTTGGCTGATGGGAATTCTTTCTTTCTTTTTTTTTTTTTTTTGGATACTAGGCCTAATTAATTAGCTCATCACCTTAAGCTTATCGTAATAACTTTGGTGATAGCTTTAAGCTTTATGCTTTTTCAAAGCAGTCCATTTGCATAGTGCTAGTTACTCATGACTTCTGAGTCTCCAGCCCAGAATTTTCTACTGAATGCCAAACCCACAGTTCTCCATATGGTAGACACATAGACATCTCAGCTTCAATTTGCTCAAAGTTATATTTTTTTCATTTCTTCATTGAAGTATAGTTGATTTAAAATGTTATATTAGTTGCAGGTGTACAGCATAGTAATTCAGTATTTTTACAGAGTATACTCTATTAAAAGTTATTATAAGATAATGGCTATATTTCCCTGTGCTGTACAGTATATACTTGTTATATATTTTATACATGGTCATTTGTGTCTCTTAATCCCATACCCCAAATTTGCTCCTTCCCCCCTTTTCTTTCCCCTTTGGTAACCACAAGTTTTTTTTATATCTGTGAGTCTTTTTCTGTATTGCATGTACATTTATTTGTATTATTTTTAAGATTCCACAAATAAGTGATATCATACAGTATATGTATTTCTCTGACTTATTTCACTAAGCATAATATTCTCTAGTTCCATCTATGTTGCTGCAAATACCAGAATTTTATTCTTTTTTATGGCTGAGTAACTGTATATATGTACCACATCTTCTTTATCCATTCATCTGTTGATGGACACTTAGGTTGCTTCCATATATTGGCAATTATAAATAATGCTGCTATGAACATTAGGGTGCATGTATCTTTTTGGATTAGCGTTTTGTTTTTTTCAGGTACATACCCAGGAGTAGAATTGCTGGGTCATATGGTAATTCTTTTTTTAGTTTTTTGAGGAAACTCCATACTGTTTCCCCACAGTGGCTACATCAGTTTACATTCCCACTAACAGTGTACAAGGGTTCCCTTTTCTCCACATCTTCATCAACATTTGTTGTTTGTGTTCTTTTTAATGATGGCCATTCTGACAGGTGTAAGGTGATATCTCATTGTGGTTTTAATTTGCATTTCTCTGATGATTAACAATGTTGAGCATCTTTTCATGTGCCCATTGGATATCTGCATTTCCTCTTTGGAAAAATGTCTATTCAGGTCATTTGTGCATTTTTTAATCAGGTTTTTTTTTATATTGAGTTGTATGAGCTGTTTGTATATTTTGGATATATTAACCTCTTATCTGTCATATCATTTGTAAATATTTTCTTCTATTCAGTTGGTTGTCTTTTCATTTTGTCAGTGGTTTCCTTTGCTGTGCAAGAGCTTTTTAAGTTTAATTAGGTCCCATTTGTTTATTTTTGCTTTTATTTCCTTTGCTTTAGGAGACAGATCAAAATATATATATTGCTACAATTTATGTCAAAGAGTGTTCTGCTTATGTTCTCTTCTAGGAGGTTTATGGTTTCTGGTCTTACATTTAGGTCTTTAATCCATTTTACTTTATTTCTGTGTATGGTGTCACACTGAACTTCACACATGAACTGCCCTCTTGCACATAATCAGGGCCATTCTTTCAGTGCTCCATCCTCTCATCTTGGGCACTCCTCTCTTTCTTTGAGATTCTATTATAACATCAATTCTTCCAATTTAAACCCAGCACCTTCCTCTGCTGCCACCACGTCACAGTAGGACCCCTGTTGTCTATTCTCATTTTACTATGTCTTTCCGCATTAAAACAATCAGTATTTATGTGTTTATTCAAATGCCTGTCTCCCTTGCTAATTATTAATCTCTATTAGTTTCTCTCTCATTGTTGTAGTCCCAGCCTCTACACAATACCTGGCTGATTATAGGCTCTCATTAAATAAGTGTTTAATGAATGGATGGATGGATAATTCATGTGGGGCGTTTACTCTGAGCTAGATATGGTTCCAGTTGCAGAGATAAGAAGAGGATTAAGTCCTGCCCCAACATCACTCACGGTCTGGCATGGAAATTCCTCTTCAAACAGATAAACTAGCTTACCTCTTGACGTTAAGCTATTAGAAGAGTTGTAAGTATCGTTTCCATTTATCTTGTTGTCACTTTTACAGGCTAATTTCATTTTGGGAAATCAGCCCATTCCAGGCTCAGTCATTCTGGGGCTGTGGACTGTCCTCCAGGGATGTTCTGTGTGACTCCACCTTCCAACCCACTCATGCAGGAGCAGTAGCGGCCGTGGGTTCATTGGATATGTGCTGAGCCAGGAATGAGCTGGAAAGTGACTTTTAGTGTGGAAAAGAGAAGTATGAGACTCAATTACTCAGATATAAAGAAAAGAGAAGTATGAGACTCAATTACTCAGATATAAAGAAATTAGGCTCTGCTAGTTTGATTTTTTTTTTTTTTCATTTAGGAGAAAAGAGAGGAAAGATGAAAGGAAGGAGGGGCAGAGAGAGGGAGGGAAGGAGGGGAAAAGGGAAGGAAGGAGGGGAAAAGGGAAGGAAAAAGGGGAGGAAAGAGGGAAGGAAAGAAGGCTTTCATAAATTTCAGTTTCCAAAGTTACATGTTTGTATTATTTTAAAAAATTTTTAAAGTAGGATTTTAATTCAATAACAATTACTAATAACATCTAATGAGTATGACACTCTATTAGATGTTTTATTAACTTATTTAATCCTGGTGACAGTCTTATGAGGTGGGTTCTATTATGAGTTCAACTTGACCTCAGAGGAAACTGAGGCACAGGGAGGGTGAATAGGAAAACACATTTCCCCTGTGGGTCTTCCCTTGACTACTCACACAGAACACTTTACCCTGGACACTTCTTGTCACCAAATGTGTGGCGGTTTTTCCCACACGAAGCAATTCTGTGACACCAGCTGGGTGTCCTGTATCTAACTCCATTCTACTGTGTGCCTGGAAATAGTGTCAGATCCCACAGCTTAAAGGCCCAGTCATACATGCCAGTCCCCCACGCCCTGCCACATACTTCAGATGCCAATCACAAGTCCAGATTGTCACCTGTGCTTCTCACCAACTGCTCTAGATCAGAGGTTCTCATGATCCCTTCCTCATGTTCAGTTAATTTGCTAGAGATGTTCACATAACTCAGGAAAACAGTTTACTTACTAGATCACCAGTTCATTATAAAAGGATAAGATAAAAAAAAATACAGATGAACATCCAGATGGAAACTACGTGCAGAGCAAGGTCTGTGGGAAGAGGTGTAAACTTCCATGCTCTCTCCTGGCACCTGCATGTGTTCACCCACCTAGAAGCTTCCGAAACTGGACTTTTGGGATTTTTATGGAGGCTTCATCACGCAGGGTGATTGATCACTAAGTCAATTTCTAGCCCCCTCCCCTCCCCAGAGGACAAGAGGTGGGGCTGAAAGTTCCAAGCCTCTCATCATGCCTTGCTTGGTCTTTTTGGTGACCCACCCCATCCAGGAACCCACCCAGAGTCACCTCTTTAGAACAGAAGACACTGCTGTTACCCAGGAAATTCCAAGGGATTAAGAGCTCTGTGTCAGGAACTGGGGGCAGAAACCAATATATATATATTTTTTTCTATTATTTCACAACTCACCCTCTGGTCTCTGGCCATGATATACAACTCACAAGGTCCTGGAATGTTGTAGATCCCATTCAGTCATTAATAATTAGTGTAATCCATCATCGTATTGCATGAAAACTGTCTCCCTGGGAGAGGCCACTTGAGTTGGCAGGCTTCCGTTTAATCTTGTCAGGTTCCAAAAACACGAATGGTCTCAGCAAAATTCATACTTTCAGACGTCTGGTGTCACTGAACTAAGAGAGTGTCATCTCTTGCTCTGAGCCTCTCTTGCGGGATTAATGTAATATTGGATTTCCCTCATTACATACCCACTTATTCATTCTTTTACCTTCAGCTAGTGTTCCTTCTACTCTTTATTTATACCAAAGCTTTTCCACTTTTGGAAGGGACATTGGGTTTAGCCACTGTGCTGGCAACCAATCCAGAACAGTCCACTCCTGTTCAGGCAGGGTGAGTTTACAGAAGTGCAGAGCTGGTGGGCAATTTTCACCACCAGGCCATACTGCTGCAGTCACTGTTAACCCCAAATGTGCCAGATGAAGGGAGGGCACATCCCACCCCATCAGGCCCTTAGGGATTCTGACATAAAGGTTAAAAGACATAGTTAGAGTTTCTTGCTTAGAAATCATCCCTGTTTCCAGCAGTTGTAGTTGCAGCCCTGGTCCTGTGACCACTCCATCAGGTAGGAGGAATCTAAAAGCTGAGGTGATGTGGGCAAGAAGGAAAAGAAAGTATAGTCTTTGTACCAGCAGTCTCTCCTCTTGGCAAGAACTGCACTGTCATAGGAGCATCCTAAGGGTATGGGACATTCCCAAGGTTAAAAAGCTGTGAGAGAGCAGAGCCCAGCTCTGACTTACCTGATCCTTTCCCAGAGAAGTATGTGAAAGCAACTGAGAGAATGTGAAATTTCCTCTCCATTCACACACATGCCAAAAACCCTCTTTCCAATCTTCATGGTACTGAGCCATTGTAATTAGTACTTTGTCATGGATAGGGCGTCTTCTTACTCTACCCTAACAGAGGCTCTCTCATCATGAAGTGGCAGTTCCCAGTGTCTAGGAGAGAGCATCTGATCAGGGTGGGTCCAGGGACACGAGTGAGCTGGGAGACCCTGGTACACCCTTGCTGGTCTTGCCACCAAATGCAAGTTTGTGTGCCTGATGCACAGTGAGGCCAAACAAATCAAAACGTCAGAGTCTGGAGCAGAGAAAGAAAGGTTTATTGCAGGGCCAAGCAAGAACGGGTAGCTCATGCTCAAAAATCCTGAACTCCCCGAAGGGCTTCAGTAAAGCATTTTTAAAGGCCAGGTGAGGGGGACATCGCAGGGAATGTGATCATCTAGTGCACAATTCTCTGATTGGTTGGTATTGAGGTAACAAGCGGTGTCACAGGGGTTAACATTATCAATCCTTAAGCTCCAACAGGCCTGGGGCTACATGTTCATGGTCATCAAGTAGTTAATTTCTTCCATTTGGTGGTGTTTTTTAGCATCTGAAAAACTCAGGAAATATGCATGAGATGCTATTATCTGGGTACTTCAGAGAGGAGCTACAGCAGAGGATATGGGGGGAAGGGTCTGTCCCAGGAAGGCCCCCTAGGGTCCTGCTGGGTTACAGTCTAGGAACAGCCCTCAGTTGGAGCTGGGAAAGCACAAGTGGCTGGCAAGGTCCCTAAAGGGTGCCTGCAGAGCACAGAGAATGTTCGGTCAGATTCCACCCTTTGAAGGTTTGAAGCTCGACATTAACAGTAGAATAAAGTGCCAGAAAGCACCATGTTTTATGATTATTTTATAAATAAAGCTGATAAATAAAGCTCACTCAGATACTTGATACTGACAACTCATGAAAAAAGAGTTTTGGAAAAATACAGTCCCCACGTCAAGGGAGCAGCAGTACCAATAACACAACCAAAAAAGCCCGATTTTCCTCAGAGAAGCATACTGGTGGAGTCTGAACAAGAGACTTATCTTTGAGGAATGTTACAAAAGCCGAATAAATTCACTTGTATCATCTTTTTAGATTCCACATACAAAACAGGAACAGACTCAACAGACTTTGAAAACAAATTTATGGTAACCAAAGGGGAAAGGTGGGGGGAGGAATAAATTAGGAGTTTGGGATTGACATGTACACACTAATATATATAGGATAGATAAATAACAAGGACCTACCAACAAGCACAGGGAACTCTACTCAATATTCTGTAATTCTATATGGGAAAAGAATCTGAAAAAGAATGGATATATGTATATGTATAACGGAACCACTTTGCTGTACACCTGAAACTAACACAACATTGTAAATCAACTATACTATAATATAAAATAAAAATTAAATTAAAAAAATAAACATTTGTACATCTCCATGTCAAAAAACAAACAAAAAACACCGGCACAACAACAACAACAATAAAGCCAAGACATCAGAGAAGAGAAGACTTTTTCTGTTCCTCTGGGGCATTGGAGTGTGGGAAGGACTTAAAAGTTTCTCCCCATTTCCTCATGCGGCCTTCTTCCTTTTGAGTGTCATAATTTAGATCTGCTTAAAAGGATTGATTTGAAAGAAGCTTCTTATACCACAAGGCAGTTTGTCTCTCTCTCTCAGCCTTTGTGAGTGAACAAAGTCACCACTTGTCCCACACAGGGAGCAGAGAGGGGCTTGGGGTGGGTTTACTGTCCATTCAGACCCTGTTTTCAGCAGCTTGTAAGTGGGATCTTTAGAACCACACAGCGGGAATCCTTTGCTTGGGGCACGGGTTGGGGAGAGGACTTTGAAAAACCTATTGAAACTTTGAGAGCTGTTGGATAGAAACTGTTCCTTTTAGACTTCCTCACAGGCTGTACGGGAAATAAACATGCACAGGAAGTCATTTAGCCTCTCTGTGAACTCAATGTTGACATTTGCTCACCAAAAAGTTCATTGTGGTACTTAAGAAATGTATGTATGTGGGTGCATGTACATGTGTGTGTATGTGTGTGTATGCACAGATATGTCTATGTGTATAAACATTTTCTAATACTCCCAAACCACAGTGTTTATGATGTGATGCTAAAAAAATTAACAATGGGGAAAAAAAATAACACAAAAAATAGAGGTGTGGATACCTTTGACAACACTGTGTTTTGGGAGTAGAAACTAAATATAGGTGACATATTTCTAAACGACTCTTTAACAGTCTGCTGGGTGGTCTTTCTCACATGTACTTTGTAGGGTTTTACACTAACTGCTTGACCCAGGATGTCATTATTATGTGTAATGTTCAGCTCATGCTTTTTATTTTTATTTATATGATTCTTGCTTTAGAGCTGAAACAACTTTAAAATCTTCAGTGAAGGGTCACTGAATCCCTAATGTCAACTGGAAATACTGGCTTAAAAAGCCAAAGTAGAAGAACAGTAAATGCATTTTACAGGAGAAGATTAAGGTACATGGATGAAGGGAAAGAATACCCACATCCCCCATGTGGTCGTTAGGAAGAGAAATCCGTCCAGATGAGTGAAGGCAAAGGGGGTGTCACTGGAACGGTTCGCGGGATTCCTATGAAACATGTTACAGGCCTTCTGGAAGCACAGAGCCCTTGGTTTCTCTCTCCATCTGGGTGGGCCATGTGGTGACTCAACTCTGCTTCTTTCCGCACATCTGCTCCTTTCACTTTGTGCAGTCAGTGGCCATTTAATTGCAATTTCTTCTCAAGATCACCTAAGCAGGAAAGAAGGATTTAATATCTGGACCCAGGAATACAGGATCAGGAGTGCAGCCAGGTGTTCTGAGAGAAAGGAGCCAAAAACTATAAAAGTCACCCAAGAGGGAGGGGATATGAGGATGTACTTCTGCATATAGCTGATTCACTTTGTTATACAGCAGAAGCTAACACAACACTGTGGAGCAATTATACTCCAATGAAGATGTTAAAAAAAAAAAAAAAAAAGTCACCCAGAACTGAAACGTTCCTTCCACCTCCCTGTAGCTAGAGTGTCGCTTGTCTCGTCTCTGTCACTGTTTAAATTTTCTTTCCCCCCAGCCCTCCCCTTACTTTCGCTGTTGCATCCCCCACTCTTCCCAGATGGGCTTTGTTTTTATATTTATACAACCAAACTCCTGTTCCTCCTTTGCACCATTTTTTAGTTCAAGTGACCAGTAGAGATTTACGAATCATTATTGGATGGCAATTTCACATTTCAAGAAGAAATCATCTGATTGGCCCAGATTGGGTCAGGTGACTACCTGGTTCCATCAGACTCGGGTTGGGAGGTCACCCGTAATAATCATGTCTACACAGGTATGCTCTGTGTTCAGCAGGACTTGTGGGAAGACCAGCTGGGCTGCTTAGCTGGTGAAAGATAGCTACTACAATCATGATTATGGGCCTCTCTGATCCGTTTAGTCCATGCAGTGTATTTATTCCAAGTAATATTTTAAATAGTATTCATTATAAAGGACAAACATTCTCCTTAAGACTAACTTGAGCTGTATTTCTATTTATTTATTTGTTGGTTTGTTTATTTATTTATTAACATCCTTATTGGAGTATAATTGCTTTACAATGGTGTGTTAGTTTCTGCTTTATAACAAGGTGAATCAGTTATACATATACATATGTTCCCATACCTCTTCCCTCTTGTGTCTCCCTCCCTCCCACCCTCCCTATCCCACCCCTCTAGGTGGTCACAAACCACCTAGCTGATCTCCCTGTGCTATGCGGCTGCTTCCCACTAGCTATCTATTTTACATTTGGTAGCGTATATATGTCCATGCCACTCTCTAACTTTGTCACAGCTTACCCGTCCCCCTCCCCATATCCTCAAGTCCATGCTCTAGTAGGTCTGTGTCTTTATTCCCACCTTACCCCTAGGTTCTTCATGACCTTTTCTTTTTTCTTTTTTTTTCTTAGATTCTATATATATGTGTTAGCATACCGTATTTGTTTTTCTCTTTCTGACTTACTTCACTCTGTATGACAGACTCTAGGTCCACCCACCTCACTACAAATAACTCCATTTCGTTTCTTTTTATGGCTGAGTAATATTCCATTGTATATATGTGCTACATCTTCTTTATCCATTCATCTGTTGATGGACACTTAGGTTGCTTCCATGTCCTGGTTATTGTAAATAGAGCTGCAATGAACATTTTGGTACATGACTCTTTTTGAATTATGGTTTTCTCAGGGTATATGCCCAGTAGTGGGATTGCTGGGTCGTATGGTAATTCTATTTGTAGCTTTTTAAGGAACCTCCATACTGTTCTCCCTACTAGCTGTATCAATTTACATTCCCACCAGCAGTGCAAGAATGTTCCCTTTTCTCCACACCCTCTCCAGCATTTATTGTTTCTAGATTTTTTGATGACCATTCTGACCAGTGTGAGATGATATCTCTTGTAGTTTTCATTTTCATTTCTCTAATGATTAATGATGTTGAGCATTCTTTCATGTGTTTGTTGGCAATCTATATATCTTCTATGGAGAAATGTCTATTTAGGTCTTCTGCCCATTTTTGGATTGGGTTGTTGGTTTTTTTCTTAATAGAGCTGCATGAGCTGCTTGTAAATTTTGGAGATTAATCTTTTGTCCGTTGCTTCATTTGCAAATATTTTCTCCCATTCTGAGGGTTGTCTTTTGGTCTTGTTTATGGTTTCCTTTATGGTGCAAAAGCTTTTAAGTTTCATTAGGTCCCATTTGTTTATTTTTGTTTTTATTTCCATTTAACTAGGAGGTGGGTCAACAAGGATCTTGCTGTGATTTATGTCATAGAGTGTTCTGCCTAGGTTTTCCTCTAAGAGTTTGAGAGTGTCAGGCCCTACATTTAGGTCTTTAATCCATTTTGAGTTTATTTTTATGTATGGTGTTAGGGAGTGTTCTAATTTCATACTTCTACATGTAGCTGTCCAGTTTTCCAAGCACCACTTATTGAAGAGGCTGTCTTTTCTCCACTGTATATTCTTGCCTCCTTTATCAAAGATAAGGTGACCGTATGTGCGTGGGTTTACCTCTGGGCTTTCTATCCTGTTCCATAAAACTATATTTCTGTTTTTGTGCCAGTGCCATACTATCTTCTTGATTACTGTGGCTTTGTAGTATAGTCTGAAGTCAGGGAGCCTGATTCCTCCAGCTCCGTTTTTCGTTCTCAAGATTCCTTTGGCTCTTCGGGGGCTTCTGTGTTTCCATACAAATTGTGAAATTTTTTGTTCTAGTTCTGTGAAAAATGCCAGTGGTAGTTTGATCGGGATTGCACTGAATCTGTAGATTACTTTGGGTAGTCGAGTCATTTTCACAATGTTGATTCTTCCAATCCAAGAACATGGTATATCTCTCCATCTATTTGTATCATCTTTCATTTCTTTCATCAGTGTCTTATAATTTTCTGCATACAGTTCTTTTGTCTCCTTAGGTAGGTTTATGCCTAGATATTTTATTCTTTTTGTTGCAGTGGTAAATGGGAGTGTTTTCTTGATTTCACTTTCAGATTTTTCATCATTACTGTGTAAGAATGCCAGAGATTTCTGTGCATTTATTTTGTATCCTGCTACTTTACTGAATTCGTTGATTAGCTCTAGTAGTTTTCTGGTAGCATCTTTAGGATTCTCTATGTATAGTATCATGTCATCTGCAAACAGTGACAGCTTTACTTCTTCTTTTCCGATTTGGATTCCTTTTATTTCCTTTTCTTCTCTGATTTCTGTGTGCTAAAACTTCCAAAACTATGTTGAATAAGAGTGGTGAGAGTGGGCAACCTTGTCTTGTTCCTGATCTTAGTGGAAATGCTTTCAGTTTTTCACCATTGAGGACGATGTTGGCTGTGGATTTGTCATATATGGCCTTTATTATGTTGAGGAAAGTTCCCTCTGTGTCTACTTTCTGCAGGGTTTTTATCATAAATGGGTGTTGAATTTTGTCAAAAGCTTTCCCTGCATCTAATGAGATGATCATATGGTTTTTCTCCTTCAATTTGTTAATATGGTGTATCACATTGATTGATTTGCATATATTGAAGAATCCTTGCATTCCTGGAATAAACCCGACTTGATTATGGTGTATGATCCTTTTAATGTGCTGTTGGATTCTGTTTGCTAGTATTTTGTTGAGGATTTTTGCCTCTATGTTCATCAGTGATATTGGCCTGTAGTTTTCTTTCTTTGTGACATCTTTGTCCGGTTTTGGTATCAGGGTGATGGTGGCCTCGTAGAATGAGTTTGGGGGTCTTCCTCCCTCTGCTATATTTTGGAAGAGTTTGAGAAGGATAGGTGTTAGCTCTTCTCTAAGTGTTTGATAGAGTTCGCCTATGAAGCCATCTGGTCCTGGGCTTTTGTTTGTTGGGAGATTTTTAATCACAGTTTCAATTTCAGTGCTTGTGATTGGTCTGTTCATATTTTCTATTTCTTCCTGGTTCAGGCTTGGCAGGTTGTGCATTTCTAAGAATTTGTCCATTTCTTCCAGGTTGTCCATTTTATTGACAAAGAGTTGTTTGTAGTAATCTCTCATGATCCTTTGTATTTCTGCAGTGTCAGTTGTTACTTCTCCTTTTTCATTTCTAATTCTATTGATTTGAGTCTTTTCCCTTTTTTTCTTGATGAGTCTGGCTAATGGTTTATCCATTTTGTTTACCTTCTCAGAGAACCAGGTTTTAGTTTTCTTGATCTTTGCTATCGTTTCCTTCATTTCTTTTTCTTTTATTTCTGATCTGATCTTTATGATTTCTTTCCTTCTGCTAACTTTGGGGTTTTTTGTTCTTCTTTCTCTAATTGCTTTAGGTGCAAGGTTTGGTTGTTTATTCGAGATATTTCCTGTTTCTTAAGGTAGGATTGTATTGCTGTAAACTTCCCTCTTAGAACTGCTTTTGCTGCATCCCGTAGGTTTTGGGTCGTCGTGTCTACATTGTCATTTGTTTCTAGGTATTTTTTGATTTCCCCTTTGATTTCTTCAGTGATCACTTCGTTATTAAGTAGTGTATTGTTTAGCCTCCACGTTTTTAGTATTTTTTACAGAGATTTTCCTGTAATTGATACCTAGTCTCATAGCCTTGTGGTCAGAAAAGATACTTGATATGATTTCAATTTTCTTAAATTTACCAAGGCTTGATTTGTGACCCAAGATATGATCTATCCTGGAGAATGTTCCCTGAGCACTTGAGAAAAATGTGTATTCTGTTGTTTCTGGATGGAATGTCCTATAAATATCAATGAAGTCCATCTTGTTTAATGTATCATTTAAAGCTTGTGTTTGCTTATTTATTTTCATTTTGGATGATGTACCAGTTGGTGAAAGTGGGGTGTTAAAGTCCCCTACTACGATTGTGTTACTGTCAATTTCCCCTTTTATAGCTGTTAGTATTTGGCTTATGTATTGAGGTGCTCCTATGTTGGGTGCATCAATATTTACAATTGTTATATCTTCTTAATGGATCGATCCCTTGATCATTATGTAGTGTCATTCTTTGTCTCTTGTAATAGTCTTTATTTTAAAGTCCAGTTTGTCTGATATGAGAATTGCTACTCCAGCTTTCTTTTGATTTCCATTTGCATGGAATATCTTTTTCCGTCTCTTCACTTTCAGTCTGTATGTGTCCCTAGGTCTGAAGTGGGTCTCTTATAGACAGCATATATATGGGTCTTGTTTTTGTATCCATTCAGCCAGTCTGTGTCTTTTGGTGGGAGCATTTAATCCATTTACATTTCAGGTAATTATCGATATGTATGTTCCTATGACCATTTTCTTAATTGTTTTGGGTTTGTTATTGTAGGTCTTTTCCTTCTCTTGTGTTTCTTGCCTAGAGAAGTTCCTTTAACATTTGTTGTAAAGCTTGCTTGGTGGTGCAGAACTCTCTCAGCTTTTGCTTGTCTGTAAAGGTTTTAATTTCCCTATCAAATCTGAATGAGATTCTTGCTGGGTAGAGTAATCTTTTTGTTTGTTTGTTTGTTTGATTTTTGCAGTACGTGGGCCTCTCACTGTTGTGGCCTCTCCCGTTGCGGAGCACAGGCTCCGGACACGCCGGCTCAGCGGCCATGGCTCACGGGCCCAGCCGCTCCGCGGCATGTGGGATCCTCCCGGACCGGGGCACGAACCAGCGTCCCCTGCATCGGCAGGTGGACTCTCAACCACTGCGCCACCAGGGAAGCCCGGGTAGAGTAATCTTGGTTGTAGGTTTTTCTCCTTCACCACTTTAAGTAGGTCCTGCCAGTCCCTTCTGGCTTGCAGAGTTTCTGCTGAAAGATCAGCTGTTAACCTTGCGGGGATTCCCTTGTGTGTTATTTGTTGTTTTCCCCTTGCTGCTTTTAATATGTTTTCTTTGTATTTAATTTTTGATAGTTTGATTAATGTGTGTCTTGGCGTGTTTCTCCTTGGATTTATCCTGTATGGGACTCTCTGTGCTTCCTGAACTTGATTAACTGTTTCCTTTCCCATATTAGGGAAGTTTCCAACTATAATCTCTTTAAATATTTTCTCAGTCCCTTCCTTTTTCTCTTCGTCTTCTGGGACCCCTATAATTTGAATGTTGTTGTGTTTAATGTTGTCCCAGAGGTCTCTGAGACTGTCCTCAGTTCTTTTCATTCTTTTCTCCTTATTCTGCTCTGTGGTAGTTATTTCCACTATTTTATCTTCCAGGTCACTTATCCATCCTTCTGCCTCTGTTATTCTTCTATTCATCCCTTCTTGAGTATTTTTAATTTCATTTATTGTGTTGTTCATCATTGCTTGTTTCATCTTTAGTTCTTCTAGGTCTTTGTTAAATGTTTCCTGCATTTTCTCGATTCTATTTCCAAGATTTTGGATCATCTTTACTATCGTTATTCTGAATTCTTTTTCAGGTAGACTGCCTATTTCCTCTTCATTTGTTAGGTCTGGTGGGTTTTTACGTTGCTTCTTCATCTGCTGTGTGTTTTTCTGCCCTCTCATTTTGCTTATCTTACTGTGTTTGGGGTCTCCTTTTTGCAGGCTGCAGGTTCGTAGTTCCCATTGTTTTTGGTGTCTGTCCCCAGTGGCTAAAGTTGGTTCAGTGGGTTGTATAGGCTTCCTGGTGGAGGGGACTAGTGCCTGTGTTCTGGTGGATGAGGCTGGATCTTGTCTTTCTGGTGGGCAGGTCCACGTCTGGTGGTGTGTTTTGGGGTGTCTGTGGCCTTATGACTTTAGGCAGCCTCTCTGCTAATGGGTGGGGTTGTGTTCCTGTCTTGCTAGTTGTTTGGCATAGTGTGTCCAGCACTGTAGCTTGCTGGTTGTTGAGTGAAGCTGGGTGTTGGTGTTGAGATGAAGATCTCTGGGAAATTTTCACCATTTGATATTATGTGGAGCTGGGAGTTCTCTTGTGGACCAGTGTCCTGAAGTTGGCTTTCCCACCTCAGAGGCACAGCACTGACTCCTGTCTGGAGCACCAAGAGCCTTTCATCCACATGGCTATTGTGTTTAATGAAGTCATATCTCTGACAGCATCCCATCATCACCAAAACTGGCACAAGGTTGCCATCCCTGATTGCACATAAACATGATCTCAGGCACAGACCTCCTTGTTTTTCCATTTTGTCTTTAAATTACTTGTTGAAACAACCAGTCCGCGGTCCCCAGGACTGTCGTGGCTTTGGCCGCTGGGGCCCCTCCAGAGCCAGCAGCCTCAGTGAGGCCGCCCTCCCCTCTGACTCTGGGGCAGTTCCGTGACAACGGAGGGAAGAGACCCCGAGCCAGGAGTTCCAGCTCTGCTGATGTATTTTTAGATTACATTGGATATATACTGAAAATAATTTCAGGGTACATTTATTGATTATATTTCTAGAGTTATCTTGCAATCTCTTTCTGCTGAGAAGCACATTCACTGATTCAGACTGAGCAACTTTTAAATGTGGGCAGCTTGAGTTAGCTATTGTATCATCATGGTAATTGAACTTGAGTTAATGGTGGTACATTATCATGTACCATGACATCATGTGCCTTATTCTTTGGAGATGACAAGTTGCTAATCACATAACCAACCCTAATTCTGCATTCTTTGAACTTTTCATCTGTACGTCTGTATCCTTTCTAGCAATGTGTCCTTAGGGACATTGTCTAACCACCGTACATCCCAGTTTCTTCCTCAGTAAAATGGGGATAATGACACCTCTGTCACTGGATTGTTCTGAGGATTCACAGAGACAATGTGTGAAAGACACAGCAGCAGGTGTCAATAAACATTGCTATTGTGATCATTCCCCTTGTACTTACTAGTCTCAGAGATGTGGTTATAGTAGCTTCCTCTGGTGACCAGTCAAATCCCCTCAAGCCCATCCCTGGTTCATGTCTGATTTCAGCTGCAACTGTGAAGGACAGTTTTACTCACTGAGCACTGACAGTATCTTACCTGAGTCTACCTGTGTGTCTCTCCACCTTCACCCCAGGCCCTTCTCTGATGCCAAGAGAGCTCTGCCTCCCATGCCCAAATGCAGTTTGAAGGTGCTGGGGGTGATCATTCCCTTGAGGGCAACTCTGACCCAGTGTGGGGACAGAGTCCAGTCCACAAACGCTCCAGCATCTTTCCATAGATAATTCTCGGGGGCATTTTGAACCCTTTTCAGTGCTCTCAGGAGAATCCAGTGCTTTTTACTTTATAGCATACATGTCAATAATGCACATTCATGTAGATTTTTTATTCTCATTTTCTGACGAAGACTCACATTTTCTTCCCTCTTGATTTTTGTAGCCCTCCAAACAAACAAACAGTCCTTGCCTTAGAATCTGTTTTAGAGAAAACCCAAACGAAGACAGTGTAATGGTAGAGTAGTTGAGAGCGTGGGTTATGGAGTCATTTGTCTGGATTTGAATCTCAACTCAACAGCTTAGTAGTTATATTACCTTACGTTTTTAAGTTACCTTATTTCTTTCTGCCACAGTTTCCTCACCTATAAAATACAGATAATAATAGGAACTACCTCCTAACATTATGAGTAATACATGAGTTATGGCAGTGTAAATATGAAACACTTAGAATGTGTCTGATGGATGGGATGTTGCATGTAAGCATTAAGTCTTACTATCTCCTCGTAAAACTCATTCAGTTGTGTCTATAAATCTTAGTATTACTTATTCCGTTCTTTCTCATTAACTTAGTGCAGCCTCCTTCTGCCCCTTTCTTTCTCTTCCTTTTGTTTGCTAGTGCTGACTGAGTAGGTAGAACAGCAAAAGTACAGCTTTGTAGTTTCTGGAAGCATGTCAGAGGGGCCTTCCTTTGTGTCATGCCCTGCCCCCTGATCTGCTGGCAGACACCAGATGATACTGCCAGCTTTCTGTTATTCAGAGTCTCTTTATCCAGACTCTTTGCTCTTCTCTCTGGCTGCCTGCCTTTTGGCTGTCACATGTTCCCTGGCATTGCTCTTAGAGGGAGTGCCAAGGAGGGAAAAGATAGCGGAACTCAGATTAGCCAATTATGGGGTCTAGAAAATTAGGATTTCGGGATCATTGGGCTTCAGTTTTCTGGGCTATCTCTACCCTCCATTACCATGGAAAATTCAGAATCAGCCTTCTGCAATGGCAGTGTATTTTTTGTTGATTGAGATCTAATTGAGACATAATAAAATGCACAGATCTCAAGTGTTCCATTTGATGAGTTTGGGCAAATGTATGCATTCATGTAATGACCCTCCAGAATAAGATGGCAAGCCTTTCTATCACCCTAGAAAAGTACCTTATTCCCCTTTTTAGTCAATTCCCCTCCATACCCCAAGGAGCCACTTTCTTATTTCTTTTTTTATTGTTGATTTACAATGTTGTGTTAATTTTTGCTGTACAGCAAAGTGACTCAGTTATACACATATATACATTCCTTTTTTAATATTCTTTTCCATTATGGTTTATCACAGGATATTGAATATAGTTCCCTGTGCTGTACAGTAGGACCTTGTTTATCCATTCTGTATATATACTAGTTTGTATCTGCTAGTCCCAAACTCCCAATCCATCCCTCCCCCACCCCCTCCCCCTTGACCACCACAAGTCTGTTCTCTATGTCTGTGAGTCTGTTTCTGTTTCGTAGATAAGTTCATTTACTCCATATTTTAGATTCCACATATAAGTGATATTATATGGTATTTGTCTTTCTCTTTCTGACTTACTTCACTTAGTATGATAATCTCTAGTTGCATCCATGTTGCTGCAAATGGCATTATTTT
>RJWK010043086.1:0-18896 GCA_004363435.1 Platanista minor
TTTTTTTTTTTTTTTTTTTTTTTGCGGCACGAAGCCCTCTCACTGTTGTGGCCTCTCCTGATGCGGAGCACAGGCTCTGGACGCGCAGGCTCAGCGGCCACGGCTCACGGGCCCGGCTGCTCCACGGCATGTATCACGTGGTTTTTATCCTTCAGTTTGTTAATATGGTGTATCACATTGATTGATTTGCATATATTGAAGAATCCTTGCATTCCTGGGATAAACCCCACTTGATCACGGTGTATGATCCCTTTAATGTGCTGTTGGATTTTGTTTGCTAGTATTTTGTTGAGGATTTTTGCCTCTATGTTCATCAGAGACATTGGCCTGTAGTTTTCTTTCTTTGTGACATCTTTGGTTTTGGTATCAGGGTGGTAGTGGCCTCGCAGAATGAGTTTGGGAGTGTTCCTCCCTCTGCTATATTTTGGAAGAGTTGGAGAAGGATAGGTGTTAGCTCTTCTCTCAATGTTTGAAAGAATTCGCCTGTGAAGCCATCTGGTCCTGGGCTTTTGTTTGCTGGAAGATTTTTAATCACAGTATCAATTTCAGTGCTTGTGATTGGTCTGTTTGTATTTTCTATTTCTTCCTGGTTCAGTCTCGGAAGGTTGTGTTTTTCTCAGAATTTTTCCATTTCTTCCAGGTTGTCCATTTTATTGGCGTATAGTTGCTTGTAGTAATCTCTCATGATCCTTTGTATTTCTGCAGTGTCAGTTGTTACTTCTCCTTTTCCATTACTAATTCTGTTGATTTGAGTCTTCTCCGTTTTTTTCTTCATGAGTCTGGCTAATGGTGTATCAATTTTGTTTATCTTCTCAAAGAACCAGCTTTTAATTTTATTGATCTTTGCTATCATTTCCTTCATTTCTTTTTCATTTATTTCTGATCTGATCTTTATGATTTCTTTCCTTCTGCTAACTTTGGGTTTTTTTTGTTTGTTTGTTCTTCTTTCTCTCACTGCCTTAGGTGTAAGGTTACGTTGTTTATTCGCGATGTTTCTTGAGGTAGGATTGTATTGCTACAAACTTCCCTCATAGAACTGCTTTTGCTGCATCCCATAGGTTTTGGGTCATTGTGTTTTCATTGTCATTTGTTTCTAGGTATTCTTTGATTTCCTCTTTGATTTCTTCAGTGATCTGTTGGTTATTTAGTTGCATATTGTTTAGCGTCCACGTGTTTGTAGTTTTTAAAGTTTTTTTTCCTGTAATTGATATCTAGTCTCATAGGGTTGTGGTTGGAAAACACTCTTGATACAATTTCAGTTTTCTTAAGTTTACCAAGGCTTGATCTGTGACCCAAGATATGGTCTGTCCTGGAGAATGTTCCATGAGCACTTGAGAAGAAAGTGTATTCTGTTGTTTTAGGATGGAATGTCCTATAAATATCAGTTAAGTCCATCTTGCTTAATGTGTCATTTCAAGCTTGTTTTTCCTTATTTGTTTTCATTGTGGATGATCAGTCCATTGGTGAAAGTGGGGTGTTAAAGTCCTCTACTATCACTGTGTTACTGTCGATTTCCCCTTTTATGGCTGTTAACATTTGCCTTATGTATTGAGGTGCTCCTATGTTGGGTGCATAAATATTTACAATTGTTATGTCTTCTTGGATTGATCCCTTGATCGTTATGTAGTGTCCTTCTTTGTCTCTTGTAATAGTCTTTATTGTAAAGTCTATTTTGTCTGATATGAGAATTGCTGCTCCAGCTTTTTTGATTTCCATTTGCATGGAATATCTTTTTCCATCCCCTCACTTTCAGTCTGTATGTGTCCCTAGGTCTGAAGTGGGTCTCTTGTAAGCAGCGTATGTATGGGTCTTGTTTTTGTATTCATTCAGCCAGTCTATGTCTTTTGGTTAGAGCATTTAGTCCATTTACATTTAAGGTAATTATCGCTATGTATATTCCTATTACCATTTTCTTAATTGTTTTGGGTTTGTTTTTGTAGGTCTTTTCCCTCTCTTGTGTATCCTGCCTAGAGAAGTTCCTTTAGCATTTGTTGTAGAGCTGGTTTGGTGGTGCCAAATTCTCTTAACTTTTGCTTATCTGTATAGGTTTTAATTTCTCCATTGAGTCTGAATGAGTTCCTTGCTGGGTAGAGTAATCTGGGTTGTAGTTTTTTCCCTTTCATCATTTTAAATATGTCCTGCCACTCCCTTCTGGCTTTCAGAGTTTCTGCTGAAAAAACAGCTGTTAACCTTGTGGGGATTCCTTTGTATATTATTTGTTGCTTTTCGCTTGCTGCTTTTAATATTTTTTCTTTGTATTTAATTTTTTTTTTTTTTGCGGTACGCGGGCCTCTCACTGTTGTGGCCTCTCCCGTCGCGGAGCGCAGGCTCCGGACACGCAGGCTCAGCGGCCATGGCTCACAGGCCCAGCTGCTCCGCGGCATTTGGGATCTTTCTGGACCGGGGCACGAACCCACATCCCCTGCATCGGCAGGCGGACTCTCAACCACTGCGCCACCAGGGAAGCCCCTGTATTTAATTTTTGATAGTTTGATTAATACGTGTCTTGGCGTTTTTCTCTTTGGGTTTATCCTGTATGGTACTCTCTGTGCTTCCTGGACTTGTTTGACTATTTCCTTTTCCATGTTAGGGAAGTTTTCGACTATAATCTCTTCAATATTTTCTCAGACCCTTTCTTTTTTTTCTCTTCTTCTGGGACCCCTATAATTCCAGTGTTGGTGCATTTAATGTTGTCCCAGAGGTCTCTGAGACTGTCCTCAATTCTTTTCATTCTTTTTTCTTTATTCTGCTCCCTGGCAGTTTTTTCCATCATTTTATCTTCCAGCTCACTTATCCATTCTTCTGCCTCAGTTATTCTGTTATTGATTCCTTCTAGAGTATTTTTAATTTCACTAATTGTGTTGATCATCACTGTTTGTTTGCTCTTTAGTTCTTGTAGATCGTTGTTAAATGTTTCTGGTATTTTCTTCATTCTGTTTCCCAGATTTTGGATCATCTTTGCTATCATTACTCTGAATTCTTTTTCAGGTAGCTTATCTATTTTGTCTTCATTTATTTGGTCTTGTAGGTTTTTACCTTGCTCCTTCATCTGTAAAATATTTTTTTGTCATTTCTTTTTTTTTTTTTTTTTTTAATGGGTCGTGCTGTAGTCCTGTCTTACTGGTTGTTTGGCCTAAGACGTCCAGCACTGGAGTTTGCAGGCAGTTGAATAGAGCTGGGTCCTGGTGCTGAGATGAGGACCTCCAGGAGGCCTCACGCTGACTGATATTCCCTGGCGTCTGAGGTTCTCTGTTAGTCCAGCAGTTTGGACTCGGAGCTCCCACCGCAGGAGCTCAGGCCCAACCTCCAGCCTGGGAACCAAGGTTCCGCAAGCTTGGCACGTGGTGAAGACCATGGTGAAGACCACGTACGATACTGGCCAGGCTGATTTCTTCACCTGTCGAAACTACTATCAGATCAGTGATTGGCACTGGTCTTGACCACCTTGATGACAAGGACCACACTTGTGAAAGGATGTCAATCAAAAACGGACCCAGGGGGCTTCCCTGGTGGCGCAGTGGTTGAGAGTCCGCCTGCCGATGCAGGGGACGTGGGTTCATGCCCCGGTCCAGGAAGATCCCACATGCCGCGGAGCGGCTGGGCCTGTGAGCCATGGCCGCTGAGCCTGCGCGTCCGGAACCTGTGCTCCGCAACGGGAGAGGCCACAACAGTGAGAGGCCTGCGTACCGCAAAAAAAAAAAAAAAAAACGACCCGGAGGAGAAGAAATGGCAGCTTTCACCGGGTTCACTCTTGGTGTTGTACATTCTAATGGGTTTAGATAAATGTGTAATAATATGTATCCATCACTATGGTATCATAGAGTATTTTCACAACCCTAAAAATCACCTAAAAAATGTGCTGTGCCTTTTCATCTCTTCCTTCCCCCGAATCCCTGGCAACTACCAATATTTTTACTGTCTCCGTAGTTTCACCTTTTTCAGAAAGTCGTTTAGTTGGAATCATACAATATATACCCTTGTCAGATTGGCTTCTTTCACTTAGTAATATGCATTTAAGCTTCTTTTCATGTCTTGATAGCTCATTTCATTTTAGTGCTGAATAATATTCCATTGTCTAGATGTATCACAGTCTGTTTATCTCTTCACCCACTGAAGGATATCTTGCTTGCTTCCATGTTTGGCAGTTGTGAATAAAACTGCTCTAAACATCCAGGTGCAAGTTTTTCCTTAATTATTTTTTTTCAGTTTTAATATTTTTTATTGAAGTATAGTTGATTTACAATGTTACATTAATTTCCGCTGTACAGCAAAGTGATTCAGTTATACATATATATACATTCTTTTTAAAAATATTCTCTTCCATTATGGTTTATCATAGGATATTGACTGTAGTTCTCTGTGCTGTACAGTAGGTCCTTATTGTTTATTCCATATATAAAGGCTTACATCTGCGAACCCCATTCTCCCACTCCATCCCTCCCCCAACCCCTTGGCAACCACCAGTCTATTCTCTGTCCGTGATTCTGTTTCTGTTTCATAGATAGGTTCATTTGTGTTGTATTTTAGATTCTGCATATAAGTGATATCATATAATATTTGTCTTTCTCTAACTTACTTCACTTAATATCATAATCTCTAGTTGCATTCATGTTGCTGCAAATGGCACTATTTCACTCTTTTTAATGGCTGAGTAGTATTCCATTATGTGTGTGTGTGTGTGTGCGCGCGCACGCGCGCGCGCGTGCCTGTTTGTGTGTATGTAGATCTTTATCCATTCCTCTGTCAATGGACATTTAGGTTGTTTCCATGTCTTGGCTATTGTGAATAGTGCTGCTATGAACATAGGGGTGCATGTATCTTTTTGAATTATAGTTTCCTCTGGATATATGCCCAGGAGTGGGATTGCTGGATCATATGGTGATTCTAATTTTAGTTTTCTGAGGAACCTCCATACTGTTTTCCACAGTGGCTAAGGTGCAAGTTTTTGTATGCACCTAAGTGTTCGATTCCGTGGGTAAATACCAAGTAGCGCAATGGCTGGATCACACCTCATAGGACTTTGTTAGGATTCATGTAAGCAATGGCCTTAGCGTAGCGCCTGGCACTCGGTAAATGGTTCTCAAAGTTAGTTTTGCCCCTACTGTGTATGAGGCCCAGGGCAAGAGAACAAATGGAGATTCACATAGCATATACCTAAATAGTTAAGGTTTTGAAACTTTACAGCTTTGTCCATGGCCAGGCTCATGTTTCTAGCCAGATCACCTGAGCTGGAGGCTGCAGGAGCGGCGCTTATCCCTGCAGCCTACAAGCCCGAGCAGAGCTGTGTACTGCTAGGCAGGGTGGGACACCAGCTGGGCCCAGGACCAGCTCCTGGATGGTGACCAAGTCTGCCTGAACCCCTCATGGGACTGGCCGGGTTAAGCTTTCCAGGGAGTTGGGGCAGCTAGATTCTTCATGCCTCTCTTTTCCAACTCAGATGCCTCTGAGACCCTACTTCCTGAGCAGAGAGGCGGGAGGGAACACAGTTATCTGGGGAGTCCAGTCTCTGAGGCACCTGCTTTGGGTGATTTAGGACGGCCAACTGGAAAATAGACCAGTGCCTCTTTGTCTGGCTTCCCAAGGGAGGCCACCACCACCTGCCCCACCACAAAATTGGCCCTATGAGGGTCAGGGGTGGGAGGAAAAGCCCAGTTCAGCACACATGTCCCTATTGCATAATTCTCATTAGCTCAAACTATTCCAGAATTTTCCCCCAGAATTTCTTTTAAGACCAAAAAGAAAAAAGCAAATGTCTTTGTGTTTTGGTATTTGTGATGTGCAAGACCTCTGTTGCCTGGCTCTAAGGATGGCCCTGCCAATCCCGATGACAAAATGAGACTTCACTCTGCAGGCACGGGCAACTGCAGAAATATTTTAAGCTGAGAAGTCACACAAGGAAGCAGAACCCTTTGGATCCAGAGTACAATTGGATGGGAACAAAGGCAGATCCAGTCTAATGCCAGAAAGAAATGTGTGTTTTGGAGGTCTCCCTGGCGCAGGATGTGCTTACCAGTCCTCTCCCTTGGCCCTTCCTGTTCACCATCCCATCCCCTGGCAATCTTAAAACAGGTCTGTGAGAGCTGGCTTAGGATTTCTTTACTGTTGAAAAACAATTTCCATTTGGTTCTTTTTTTTAAAGTTATAATTATGAATCTTCCCTGGGTTATCTAGGGAAAAAAAAAATTGTGTGGAGAAAATGATCTTTCAAGAAATAGTCACCACTGGGATATGGTCATCCACATTTGAAAACATAGATTTTACTGAAGTCCTTTGGGGTCAGTGAGTTGTGTCAAGGGTTCAACTTGTTTTTCTTTCTAACTCGTAATTTAAAAACATAATTTAAACCAAAACAACAAATCCATACCAAGTTTTAAAACAGAAGGATATCCTGCTTCAAGGTTTCAGAGTCCATGTAAAGCAAAGTCACCGAATCTGTTTTTAAACTGAGTTCCCTCTTTCCTGGGGTCTTTTATAAATAAATTGAAGTAAAGGTCCATTTTCTTCTTTCTTCTCCCTTTTTCCTTTTTCTTGGTGACCCTTTATTATTCCTACCAGTCTATAGCTTCTCATCATTGAGGTCGCTTCTTCTGACCCAAGATTGCTTTATTTCTCATAAAGAAAAGAGCTTTTCTCTGTTGGGTGGGGATTACTCTGAGCTAACCAGTACCCCTCGTAGAGACTGGGTGGTGTGGAATACCAATCACAATAGAGCAATAAATCATTGTCATTACACAGAAGGCCATTTTGTCCTTGAATAAAGTCTCATCCTGCTTGCAAAGTTACACACCAAATTCAGGAAATTGCAAAACGTATGTGTTCTTTCAAATGAGCTAAATTGTACATGCTAACATATACATTTTTTTTTCTGGGTTTAAATGCTAGTTTGGCTTTAAAATGTATCCTTCCCTAATCATGAAATGAAAGACTGATATTAACATACCTTACTAATTCATATTTTCATATTTTTCATGTTCAGAATTCACATGGATTTTCACATTTAGATTTTTCAAAGTGCTGAGAAGGCTCTTTGATAACTGAGGTAATAAAATACTAGTAATAAAAAGAAAGAAACATAGTTTGGGTGGGAATCATTCAGACATCACAGAGGAGGTTCTGTATTCTTTCAGTCTTCCCGTCTTGCAAGTTACTCAAGTCAGTTTCATTTGTGCCCCTTTCAGTTGAGCTTTACAGATATTTTCTCATATGTGTTTGTTTATAGTTTTTACTTTTTCTCTGTCTCTATTGGGCAGTAAGCTCCTTCCGTCTCCTGGACAGCTGGAGAAAGAACTTAAAGCAAGAGAAACCAAGTGCTGCCTGAGAACACTTAGTGTCTCCCATGGGTAGAGGAAGAAGTATTAAAAATATGGCAAACACATGTACGCAGATGCTTCAGTATAGCTCAACAAACACTGGATGCCACAATGTGCCAGCCAATTGGGCTGCAGTTAGGATGAAAATAAAGCTGTTTGTGCTGAAGTTCTCATGCCATTGGCAATTGCTGCATTCACAGAAAATTCCTGTTGGACGTGGTCTATTGACATGCAGATATGCATAGAACGTTATGGGGACACATCATGTCCAGGGGACTCCTGGAAAGCTTCCTAGAAGAGATGATGCCTGAACTGAGTCTTGAAGAAAGAGTAGGAATTAGTCCTGTGAAGAAAGATGGGGAGGTGTGACAGGAGCAACCACGAGCTAAGACATGGAGGAGGAAGCAGTACGTTGCGTGCCGGGAACTCTAGGGTCTCATGCAGCACAGTGATGAGTGTCCCTCAGTGATGAGTGATGATGTGTCACCACTAAGTTGTCACTAATAATATTTATCATAATTTGCAAATATTGACTTCTCCTGTAAGTTGGTGTGAAACCTTAGTCAAGGTTCTGTTATTGACAAGTAGTGTAAATCTATTTTAAATTACCTTAAGCTGAGGTGGTGGATTAAAGGAAAGAATTGGGGTATCTCATGATCCCCAAGGCAAAAATGGAGCCAGGCCTGGGAAAATTATCAGGAAACCAGCCATCCATTCTCATGTTCTACTACAGATCTGCTGCTGCCATCTTGTAAAGCAATTTCAAGGTTAACTCTTTACTAATTATAAATGGCTCTGACAGAATACAGACGAGAGCTGATAAGGACAAAAGTGGATCTGAGCATCATCTCCAGGTGGCTTCTGTCTATTGAGGAGAAAGATGAAAACAGCAGAGTGGAATGATGCTTATTTTACCCATGAAATGGTCTACTTTAAAGATTCAGACATCACAGCTTGGGAACTGGGGAGAGGTCACTGAGAAACCCCAGAGGACCATACAGCTGAGCTTGTTTTTAATCAAGACTGTAGCCATGATGCAAAGTGGCAACAGAAGGCCATGAGTCCTTCTTAACCACCTGCCTCATGGGTGGCTGTCAGCCTCAGAAACCGTAACCTCAGAGCGCGAGGCATTCACATAACAGTCGTGTGCTCAGTGGAAGGATCGTCACGAAGTCAATGTTAGGAAACTCAGGTAGATGTGCAAGTTTCTTAGACTAAAAGTAGATGATGAGAAGACAAGGCTTACTTTAGGAACTGCTTATTACACGCCAGGCACTTTTCTAAGTGCTGAATTCGTATTAATTCATTTACTCCTCCCAATAATCCTAGGAGGTGGGAACTACTGACATACTCTTTTTATAGACAGGGACGATGGAGCACTGAGAGGTTAAGTAGCTTCCTCAAGGTCATACAGCTAAGAGAAGGTGGGGCTGGGACTGGAACCCAGGAAGTCTGGTCCCCAGGGGACCTGGGGACACCGGCTGCCTGTTCACCAGTCACCATGTTCCTTTCTCACAATTCACCCACATAGGTTGTAAGAATGAGTTTCTAAACAAAAGTGATCCCAGAAACAAATGGATATTTAAATGAACAAGAACTGAAAAGGAGGCAAGTCCATTTCAAAGGAAGAAAATATTAACATGAGAGTTTTCAAACTTTTTGGCCGCCACCATCTTACCTTGAACCCAGTCAATCTAACAGAGATAAGAGGAGCTGCTCTGGGTGAAGCAAGGGACAGGCAAACAAGCCACCAGCTCTGACTGCCCTGTGACCTCTACTTTGACCCCAGGCTGCTTAAAGGACTCAGGGACCCACACCCTACATCAACAGCTGATGAAAAAGAAAACACTGGAACTGATTCACCTGTCCTTGTTATCTGACTTGGTATCAATGTTAGAGTTTTTGAAAATTTTTTCAGCAGTTTGCAACATTTTCATTAGAAGCTCTCTGGTTTGATCATTAAAGCTTCTTACAATGAACTGTTTTGGTTTGGGGTTTGCCTCTCTATCCATTTGATATAGTACTGATGACCTTACTGAGCACAGGAGAAGAGCTGAGAGGGAGGATGAGGCTGAAAAGAAGAGGGAAAAAGCAAAGTTAAGGCATCTGTGGAGGCGGAGCATGTTGAGAAAGCCTTTGCGTGTACAGATTCTGAATGAAGCAAGTTGCTCTGACTTTGGAAGTGAATGGCTGAGAGAGTGGTTCTTTTGTTTATTTGTTTTCTTTACCTTTCCCCTTCCGGTTCCTCAGAAGGAATTCAGGATATTTATTCTTCCTCAGTTATGTTTTTTTCTAAACATTATCTGAACAGTCCACATTCTCTTGCTTGAATAGTCACCATACCTGCTGAGTTCTTTTTTGCACCTGGAGATCAGGTCACCTAAACTAGAAATTTCCAATATATTTCTTTCTGAGGATGCCTGAACTATATGTCAGAGACTTCCTTTGCTGTTTAAATAAATCCACACAACAGCTACCAATATTTCTTTCAAGATGTAGATTTCTCCTAGCCATTTCAGCTTATATATTTTACTACATTAGTACAACCAGGACCCAATTTCTTCTCCATGCTACTCTCAGAGTTGTACTATTACTTCTACCTTCTAGGAATATTGTGGAGGACGGGGGTGATTAACACAAGAATCATGTCAATTCAGGCAATTCTAGAATTGAACTGGATTCCTTCACTTACCAGTAATACCTCTTTGGGCAAGTTACTCAGGCTCTTGCTGCGTCCAGTTCCTTGTTTGTAAATTGGGGATTAAATAATACCTGTTCTGAGCTCTACTGAACCTTACTTAGCAAAATAGATAAATTCACCTATATACAGACCTTTCTAGCATATAGAAAAAAAGACAAAGAATCACCCAACTCATATGAGGCTTGTATAACTGGCTTTAAAAATCCACAGAGGTAGCAAAAGAAAGGAAAATTGTAGGTCATTCTTACTTACGAAGATCAGATGAACAATCCCAAAGAAAATAGTTTCAAATCAAAACCAGTGGTGTTAAAAAAAAAAAAAAAAATCAATCCTAGGAATATAAGGATGTTTTTTGAACCACTAGAAAAATGTTATGGTTAAACACAGTGAATTGAATACATTCAGTTAACTCCTTTTTTTCCTGAAACCCCAGCAAAACGACAGTAAAGAAACAAACAAAGATATATATATATATATATATATATATATATATATATATATATACTCACAAGGATGAGAGGAAAGGGAGAAGACCTCAGTGGGCAAGAGATGTCAGTGTTGTTTTTTAGGTGATAAAACTGATTAAGGAAGGGCATTGACTCAGCAAAATAGAGAAAGTGAAAATCTAAATGTCTATGGAGGCTGATTTCAAAGAGTAGAAAGGAGTCATCAGGCCACAGGATTCCTGAAAGGCTTACTAGTTTGTCACCAGGTTCTTAGAAGGTAGAGTGAGGAATGGTCTGGACGCAGCAAGGCAATGGGAAGCATATGAATGGAGAAGTTAGACCTCTAAGTGCCCTTCTCCATCCCAGACATATTTTCTGGAGTCATTAAACCAGGGAGCTCCTGATTCCAGTGTACTAAGGAGGATTGAGGGGTGATTGTTTCCAGGGAGGGAGAGAAGGAAGAAAGAAAGGGAGGGAGGGAGGGAGGAAAGGGAAGAAATCAATCACAGCTAGCATCTACTGAGTGCTTACCATATGCCAGGCTCTGTTCTAAATGTTCTGTGTGTATTAATTCATTTGATCTTCTTAACAACCCGCCAGATAGGAGAATAAATGTGCAAAAGTAGCCAAGACAATTTTTTAGAAGAACAAAAAATTGAGACTTGCTCTACCAGACACTAAAACATACTAAAAAGCTATAATAATTTAACAGTATGGTTTTGATGCTGAAATAGACATTTTCGGTTAATGAAACAGAAGTATATAGAAATTGATCCTTGCATATTAGAATGAAGGATATGATAAAAATGACATTTCAAACCAGTAGGGAAAAAATAATTCAATAAATGGTATTAGGACAATTGACTGTATACACACTTGGAAGATATAAATTCCAGATGAATTAAGGGCAAACCTAATATTAAAAATATGTTATAAGCTTGGACTAAGTGAGGCCTTCCTAAATAAGACTTGCTTGAAAACACACTAAATTAGAGCATTGTATTCAGCTTTCTGATGTATTGTGTTTTTGTTTCTGAATAGAGATGATAATAGTAGAATTATTGTGAAATTTACTCTGATCTAGCAGAGTATAAATCTCATTTTTTACATTAAACTTTGTGGTTTAGTTGTTCCATCCAATTCTGCATACCTCAGTCCTTTGGAGACACTGAAATTTTACTTTTCTTGCTGCTATTACCATGTGTGAGTCTAATACACAGAAATTCTCCCTATATTAACGCCTCTTATCTCAGCACCTCTAGAAGTGAAAAGAAAATTTTCTCCTTTGACATTTTTGACAAGTTCTCAACCTGCTGACATGACTGCTTGTGAATATATGATTATATACACCTGTACAAAAACAGCAAAAGATCAGCGAATTCTGGATAGTCTTTGATTTTCTCCTTTTAAGATCAGTTCCCATAAGAAGAAAATTATTGGTTTTATCTAACTTATGGGCCACTTCAAGCATTGTCTCCACTCCTTTGCAGTAAGGAATGAATGCTTTCAAAGTGGAAGTAAGAACATTTTAAGGTCTTTTTTTTTTCTCTTGAGCAGTAAGGTAAAAAAATAAAAGGCTGCTTCATTGGTAAAGCTGTTATATTGGTTGGTTGGCTTTTTTTTTCCCTTTCCAGATGACCAGTGCTATGACAAAGTAACTCTAGGTCTAGACTCTCAGTTGCAAGTGACAGAATCCAATTCAAACCAACCCAAGGGAAAATTTCTTTAAGGGAATGAATCGGCTTAAGTAGCTGGAAGGTTCAAGGTTGGTTATAGCTTCGGGCATAGCTGATTTATACAGGTAAGGCCTGGCTCCACCTGATCCAAATGGAATGAACTCTCCCAGGAAAGAAGCAGGACCTTCTTGCCAGAATAAGGGAGAAAAGCAGTGAACTAGCCAAAGCAACAGCTGTGCGCAGCAGTAACCGAAGATGTTTCCTGGTTCAGCACAGTGTACGTCTGGTTCCTCTATTGGTGTCTTCTCACTTAGGTTATTGTTTGGATGAAGGGACTGCAACATCGCAGCAGTCTTGCTTGGTCACGAAACCAATTGCCTGTAGGATATCTGCTTCGGTTCCTTTAATGCCTCTTTGCAAGGAGGCCAGAAAACAAGCTGCCTGCTCTCTGTTTCCCATTCGGCCCCCATGTTATTCTATTGTGATATTTATACTAAGGAACAATCCATATTTTGCTCATTGTGTGTGTGTGTGTGTGTGTGTGTGTGTGTGTGTGTGTGTGTGTGTGTGTGTGAGGTTTAATTGGGACAGGATAATGTCCTGTATATAAATATTGTGAAAAGGAATGCTCATAACCCCTAATAGGATTTGAGTGAAAAGTCTTTTTTTTTTTTTAATTGTAGTATAGTTGATTTACAATGTTGTGTTAGCTTCTGGTGTACAGCAGTGATTCAGATATATATATATTCTTTTTCAGATTCTTTTCCATTGTATGTTATTACAAGGTACTGTGATAACGTCTTCTGAATGGGGTTCTGGGTCTCATATTCCTGGAACTGCAGGAAGTTCCTAAGGCTTCATCATCCATGTCTGAAGGTCTGACTGTAATAGTTCTTGAGCCTTGGCCTGTTAGAACTGCCCTCAACACCAGATGAGGGATTGGACCAGCGCTGGTAGGGAGTTAGAGGGGGTCTCTAACCTCTCTGGGAACCAGTCTAATTGTTCCCCACTGCAGGGCTGTAACTGAGGCCCGTTGGCACAGCTGACAAATGCTAGACCCCTCCTGGGGCTCCCGTAGCCCTGCCCCTCACCCCAGGGAAGTCCAGGAGCATGACTGTCTCCTCCAGCTCCATCTGTCTCAGAATAGGTTCAGGCACCTTCCATGGTTTTTTTGTCCCAAAATTAGTTTTGCTTGTCCTCTCTCTACTCCTTCCATCCCCTCTCCACACAGACTCGCCCGCCAGCCATTAGGGTGCTTTGTCTCAAGCACAGTGGCAGGAGAGTGGCTCTTGGTAACCATAGGCAACCATGAATCTGTACCAGCTATTTGTGCTATATTTGTAAGGCGCAGTCTCGCCACTGGCCGGGTAGACAGGGAAACGTGCTTTAAAGGTTTTCTTGTACAGTAAAATATTGTCTCCCCTTTTTCTTTTAGAATGACCAGTCCATGGGTGAGATGCAGATAATTGGAGGTGATGATCTCTCGACACTGGCGGGAAAGGTTCGTTCATGTAACTATGCTCTGTGTACACTGAGGCATTGAGGTTGTGGGGAAATCAGTGACCTTCATTTCAGGTCAGCACGGTAGTCCGTTTTAGGCGCTCTCCCAGGTTTGCTAATTCATGCAAATGGATGTGTGAATCCTTTTAGTGATTTCTTCTCTTATAAAACACTCCTTCTATCATGCTTCCAAGACCTGATGCAGACCGAATCTTTCGTCTCCACGCTTCCTTCCATTTTGTTTCAGACAACCTCACATTACAAAACCCCTTAGCATTCCTTCTTCTCTTTCCCTTTCTTTTCCTACTCACGCTTTCAGGTACCTTCTGAAAGGGAAGACCTTTCCTTTATTTGTCTGCTTTTCTCCTCTCATCTGTGCCTCAGCACCTAAGCACTTCAGTAAGACATTAAAACAGGTTTGTTGAAATGTTTAAAATTTAGGCAGGGAATAAAAAAAGGACATCTGGAGATTTTTTTTTTTCATTTTTCAGCACTTTGCCTTTTTCCCCCCATTAAAAAGAATGTAGCCCAGGAGATTATGAGGCAGACACCTCCGATGTTAACTTGGAGTTCCAAACCTGCCAGTGCTTAATAATAAAGTGAAAACCTGTTTGGATTCTGACATAAATCCATGCATTTGGGAAGGAAGAGTTGTTTCATCAAGCAGATGGTCTTTGTGCAAATGTGATCTGAAATGCAAGTTTTGCCGTGAATGAAAGCGACACAGAATTTGTTTTTGTTCACCTCTGCTGACGTATCTTGTATTCATTATCCCTGAGCAACTTCAGCTTTCTAAGTAAAACGGATCAGTCTATTATACAATCTCTCATATTTGCGGTTGTTATTGTTTTGTAATGCCCACATGGGGAAAGAAAGAGCAGCCACATTTAATTTTAAAAAAAGGTATAATAACACTAGGAACACTGCAGAGCCACAAGGACTAACTACAGAACAGCTTACTTCCCTCTCCTTGGAAGATAGCATAGCATCTGAGTGTTAAATTGCTATCTAGTAGGAAATTGTGCCCCGCAGAAATTGGAATTAACTTGTTGGTGTTAATGTATGTATCACATGGCCACCATTTAATGTTACTATATCAGTGCCTAAAATATTATTTGATATTTGAGTATTTTATCCTAGAAAGATAAAATACTCAAAGCAATTTTCAGAAATTCATAACTTCTAACAACCCTGGAGTGGTCTTTAAATGATAAGTCATTTTAGTACTTTGTTGTATGACACTGCCTTGTACGTTTATTACACAAGAGAATTATCGTACCGTGTGCATTTACCATGGAAGATGTCAATGTGTCAACTCTAAGAATCCCAAAGGAATGCGAAGAAAAAACGTGCGCAGAAAAAGTGTAGTCTTTCTCTCCTGCCTTCTAAAATCATCTCCTATTTTGTTTTAAAGTGATTTTCCCTCTTTAAGTGAGCACTGGATATTCCCTTGCTTTAATAGATAGGATAAAGGTTATAATTTTTTTTAAAGAGAGAGAGAGAGAGGAGATTGAGGAAAGGGTAGTTTCTTACTGGGGGTGGAGTGAGCAGAGGAGGTAACAAGGTTGTGCCTCAGTTTCCCCACCTACAATTACTGCAAAGACCACCCCCATCATGAGAAGGCAGAGATCATGGAAGTTGAGGTAGGAAAAATGGAAACCAGCCAGCAGTAAGTCCGAGCAGGAGAGGGCTTCGGTTTTTTGCTGGTATGACAGATGACTCGTCCAGGTTACCAGGTGCTGTTATGTGGTATCTTTCCACTCTGTGCGTGCATAGACGCATTTCTATATACATTCAAAGGTGTGCCAAGTAGAACCCCTTGGGCTTCTTGGGTAAATGTTTTCAAGATGAATCACCATTGATAACCAGGTTCTCAGCTGTCTCCACATGCAGCTTGGGGTCCCTAGGCTCACGTCAGAAGGGAATGTTTAATGAACCAGTGTAGACCACACTCTGTGCTTTCAAATATATCTTGAATCTGCCTATGTCTCTCCATCTCCATGGTAACCATCCAAATCTAGACCTTGCTACTGAAAAGTATGGTCTAGGGCGGGCATCAGATAAACTTTCCAGGTAAGGGCCAAATAGTAAATATTTTTTGGTTTTGTGGCCCATACAGTCTTCTGTTCAACGACTTCACTCTGCCATCATAGCATGAAAGCAGAAAGCTGCCATAGATGAAATGGAAACCAATGGACATGGCTGTGTTTCAATACAACTTTATTTACAAAAACAGGCGGCAGGCCAGATTTGGCCAGTGGGCCATAGTTTGCTGACCCTTGGTCTAGAAACCAGCAAGGTCAGCACCACCTGGGGGCTTATTAGAAATGCAGTGTCTCAGATCCCACCCCAGATCTGCTGAATTAAATCTTCATTTTAACAAGATCCCAGACATGAATTCTATCCACATTAAAGTTTGAGAAGACTAGTCTCTGGGGTGAGACTAGCTCTGTCCCTCCTCTGAGCTGCTGTGAAAGTCTAACCAGTCTCCCTGAACTTACCTTCACTTAACTATGCCACCCTGCAAACCATTCTCCAAGAAGCAGTCAAAGGGATCTTCTTAAAATACAAATTGGATCACATCACTTGCTACTGAAAACCTTTCAGCAGCCTGTCAGTTAGGGTTGGCAGACTTAGTAAAAAAAAAAAAAAAAAAAAAAAACAAAGCAAAAAACAGGATGCCAAGTTAAATTTGAATTTCAAATAAACAATGAATAAATTTCATCATAAGAATGTCCCATGCAATATTTGGAACATACGTAAACTAAAAACTTGTTCTTTATCTGAAATTCAGATGTATCTGGGTGTTCTGTCCCTCCCAACATCACGGTACAGCGTTCACCTCCACCTCGCAGTGCCATAAGCACGCTGGCTAAGCTCCTTCCTGCCAAGACCTCGGACAAGCCGTGGCCTCCACCTGGAATCCACTTTCCTCCTGTCCATCAGATTTCATCCTAAAGGCTCCTGTACGTAAGGGAGGCTTTCCCCAACTCTCGGTCTGAAATGACACAAGCTCTTTCCCTCTAGCCATCCCCCCGCCTCACATTCTCCATTAAGTCTCTATACCCACCTTGTTTCCACTGAAGCCCTTTCCATAATTTCCGGTGTTTATTTGGGGCTTATTTTTTTTATTTGCCTATTTCCCCCACCAGGATGTCAGTGTGATGGTGGCAGGGACCATTCTATCCCGGCGTCGTGCATGGTACCTAGTCCGCCACAGGTCGGAATAAGTATTTGGTGATCGAGGGAGTGCAGGCTCCTCTTTCTCTTAGATAGAAATCAGAAAGACCTCTTCAATTAAGTTTGGGAATGGGCGGACATGGCAGAAGGAAAGGGTAAATAGAAGCCCACCTGGTCACACGGAAGGACAATTAATCAGCTGGTTTGGTTGGGAATTGGATGGGTGATATCGAGTGAGGGGCCATTCTCTCTGTAGAGGCAGAAGGGCTTCAGTGTCCCAAGAGAGTCCAGGCTAGACGGAGTTGGTGAGTGCTACACACCTGAGAGTGGAGGATGAAAAAAATTTCACTTAACCTTTGGATTTTCCTTTTCCTTAAAAGGATAAAGGCACTCATATGGCCTGCTCTGCTCACCCCTTCTTCAGCCTTTCAGAAAAGGCTGTCCACTAAGAGTTTGAGAGAACTTTAAAAATAAATTTCAGGGCTTTCCCTGGCGGTCCAGTGGTTAAGACTCCACGCTTCCCACGCAGGGGGCACGGGTTGGATCCCTGGTTGGGGAGCTAAGATCCCGCAGGCCACGCAGAGTGGCTGAAAAAAGAAAAAGAAAAAAAAATTCAGAGGCCCTTCAGAGTTTTTCCATCATGCAGAATGTACACCAGCTGCATGGGAAAAAAACTTAAAAGGAAAAGGCACCCAACAGTGAGTGGGTCCTTTTATTAATGGTGGTAGAAGAAAGTCTGAAACTGCAGTAAGTATCTGCCTGGGATGGAAGAGGCCTTGGGTGAATATCTGCGTTGGAAGGGTTGTTAGAAGCCATCAGCTAACTTATCCCTTTTCATAGAGTAATCACAATTTCTCAATCAACAAATTTACATTGAAGTTATACTTATCATTATATTATTACTCTGCCATGAACTTATTCAGGCCTTTTTTTTTTTTGCGGTACGTGGGCCTCTCACTGTTGTGGCCTCTCCCGTTGCCGGAGCACAGGCTCCGGACGCGCAGGCTCAGCGGCCATGGCTCACGGGCCCAGCCGCTCCGCGGCACGTGGGATCTTCCCGGACCGGGACACGAACCCGCGTCCCCTGCATCGGCAGGCGGACTCTCAACCACTGCGCCACCAGGGAAGCCCAGGCCTTCTTTTTTTTTTAATGCTCGGTACCCAGAGAAGAACTTTAGGGATTCTTTCCACACAAGACTGTTTCCTTGAGCTTAAAGAAATCCAAAGAAGGAATGATTCCTTAGGACTGTAATCGTCTTAGAGAGAAGAGGGTGAGGTTTTACTTGGGACCAGAACGTCTAGGAATAGCACTGAAGAGGGAGAGAGATTAGCACGTGGAAAAGGGGAGGAAGGGGAGGGAATAGCAGAACAAGAGGACAGGAGTGGTCCAGTGTGACGGAAGGAAATTAGTCAAACATAGGAAAACGGTAATTTGGAAAACTGAAAATGTCGACTGAATTTGGTTTATAGAATATGTTGAATAACTAGTGTAACTTGCTTGGAACAGCAAAGAGCCGCAAAAGTTGCTGAGCTGTGGTGACATCATGAAGCTGCGTTTTGGGGAAAATGCACCTGACGGGAGGGTGGAATTAACTGAAAGAAGGGAGAGACTCCAGGTAGAGAAACCAGTTAGGAGACCACTTGATTGTCCACTTGATTGATTGACTGATTGGAGCATGTGAACTACAGGAACGAAGTAGGGGGTGAAACAGAAGGAATAGCCCTCTCCAAAGGGGCAGGAAGGAGTTCAATGATTCCTGAAAGAGGGAGGGTTAGAAAGGATTTTTTGAAATCAAATTTGTCCATAGACGGACTTTTAAAAACATGGGGAAATCACCTGTATAATTTTCCATGCATTGTAAACCCCATAACTATACTATGTAACTTCTTAAGTCTTCTATAGATGTGTTTAGGAAAGGGAGATTCTAGACAGCCCCTGTGTTCCTTTCTGTTTCTTGGCTTCTTTTATTACCTCTTCTTCCTTCCTTCCTCCTTCCCTCCCTTCCTCCCTCCCTCCCTCCATCCTTCCCTCGCTTCCTCCCTCCTTCCCTCCCTCCCTGCCTCCCTCCCACCCTTCCTCCCT